>CM058040.1:99116378-99142715 GCA_030169165.1 Centaurea solstitialis
CGGCGATCCCCGCCCGCCCCCCGGCGGCCTCCCCCCTCCCTCTCCCGATTGCAACTGCTACTTCCCGGCACAAATTATAGACTTTATCAATAAAACAGTATTATAATTTTTAAATTTCTTTTTTTTATTATGCATTAAATTGATTATTTAAATAAAAAGTAACAATCATGGGGTAAAGGCATTTTAACTGTTTGGCTTGTCCTGTCCTAGTTGTTCAGCTTTACCAAACACTACACCTGCCTGTGCTTTGTTGTTTTCATGTCCTGTCCTGTCCTGTCCCGTTGCGTACCAAACGCACCCTAAGTGGGGGGTACTGAAGATGAACCCGAATTGTCAAGATTGTTTTGTTTGTAAATTGTCAAACTCTGAATCTGAATTTTCATATAACTAAAATCAATGAAATACATCAATCCCCAAAGTACAATAGTAAACTTTAACCCCAAACAAGTTTAAATGAGCTTAATGAAAAATCCAAACAAGCTTAATGGCTTAATGAATAATTCAAACAATAAAATTGTTCAATAACAATCCAAACAAGCTCAATGACCTTATTGAACAATTAAACAATTCCAATTTAAATGAATAATCTATACAAGTCCAAGCTTGATGAAAAAGTGAAAAATTTTGAACAAAAAGTGGTTTTCCCATCATTTTTCATAAGTGGTGAAAAAGTGATAAGTGGCATTTAAATAAAAATAAAAAAAAAACAGCCTAATGGGAAAATCACTGATCAAATAAGTGGTTTTCCTCCAAAAAGTGTTGAAAAAGTGATAAGTGGAAAAAACAAACACCCCCAAGATTTTTTTTTTTTTGGGGGAAGGGTGTCAGGCTAAAACCCGACTAATCCCCGAAAATTTTGGAGGCTAAACATGGCTCTACTTAAATGTTTTCAGACATGTGTACGAAAAGGCTCGAATTCGATTAGGACACTTAAATGGTTTCGTTTCTATATTCTCTAAAAAGAATTGGTATTAAATGAATAGTTGGAATATGTGTTTTATCGTTAATTGGGTAGAAATCTTCCTTGTATTTGGGTTATGGTTGGTAAATTAGTTGATAGCTTATGAGCTAGCTTTTGAATAAATTATGTTTGGGAAAAGCTAGTTTATAAGTATGTAAAATGATGAAAAATGACGTATTGAATTGATAAAACTTGATAAATAATTAGCAATTATTATCAATTAGCAAAGAGTGGGGTGATTTTGTCCGAATAATAATAGGTCTTGCGATCAAGCGCAAGTCCCCTCATACTGGTGTTTTTAAAGGCAGGTTTTGTATGAGGGCGGTTAGATTTGTTGGTCTTATAAACTACTCCAAATAGAATTATCAACATAAGTTAGCTTATGTATGCATCCAAAAGATATTATTTTTTGCCAAACAATATCTTACTAGGAATATTCATGGTCTCTAATATGCCTCTTATCAAGTAAAATTCTTCATATTTGTCATGTTCACACGGTAAAATAAATGATACCTATTAGGGGTACTCAATAAATTCATCAACCCAACCAACCAAACTCAAAAGAACCTAAAAGAATTCAATGTGAGATAACCCAACACATAGTTGATATAAAATTAGGCAAGCACATTTATAGTGTTGCAATTGAGTTAGCGTCATTCAAACCAACTTAAGTCAATTAGCCCGAAACCTTTCTATGATATGAATTTAATATGATTGGTTAATCATCAATGAATATATATGCATTAGATATTAGACTAGCATGTTATATTAATTATATTTTTATAATCATATTTAGTTAATTCACTAGTATTTATTGAAACCATTTTAGAATTTATAGCGCATAGAACATCTTATTAAGGGGTCTTTGCCTTCTACCATATGGATGTAAATGAGTCACACTTGTAACAGAGTTACTCAAATTTAATAGTTTCCAAACTCGAATCAATCTCGAAGATAAAATATAACTTGTTTAACTTAACTACTCAAACTTCATAAAACCAATGTTAGACTCGAATCGTGCAGAGGCTTGATCAAAATGATCATATATTCATAAATAATACAATAAAAATATATAGTTTAACAACCTCGGGCCAATAAACGAGTTATTGATCGCGAGTATGAGTCCATAAACGAGCATAACAGATTTATGGGTGAGAGCAGTACCATGTTGGGTGAGAGTATTACCAGGATGGATGACCCTTGGGAAGTCCTTGCTAAGTCAGTAGAAACAAATCTATTAGCAAGTGGGATAAAACGGACAATATTGTGTCGTGATAGGTGAGGTGTTACAAGTGGTATTAGAGTCGCTCTTGTGTCGTTCGATATGTGGGGCAAACCTCATCGAGGATGATGACTTGATGAGTCCCTAAGGGGGTGTTTGTAACACCTTAGGCAAATCTCATACCGATGTGGACATGAGAGATGTTGGTTTCATAAGTAAATATTGGTCTTACTAGACATAATGCGTTTGAGGCCACAAGCATGACAGATTCATATGAATTTGGCAATAAAACGTGCTTAGGTAAGTACCAGGATGGGTGACCCCCCCTGGGAAATCCTCGCTAGGCCGTGAGTGGGGCAAAGTCAGACAATATTGTGTTGTGGTAGACAAGGTGTTACAAAATTATAGAACTTGTGATAGTTAACTTATAAATACTGTGGGAAAATATCAAACTACACCGTGTGTTTTTTGTAAAAGTTGTATGTGGTCAGAAAGAGCAATTGTAGATGTTATTTGCAAAAAGTATAACAATTTAACTATGATTTGTATATGTTCAATGGTTAAAACACACTAATGTAAACTTTGTTGGTCAAAGAACTTTGAATAAAAAAAGGTGGAGAGAAAGGTGAATGTCTCCACAAGGGTGAATAAGTTGTCGTTGCAGCATTGCTTTTTACATTTTGAAAGTTTAGATAAAAAATAACTTAAAAGATTAATTCAATCATAGATACCACAAAAGGATCAGATAAAACAATTGACCCAAGGATTTAGAATGTCTTGAACATGTTGTTAAAGCATATTATCCCTAAACCCATATAATAATATGGTATTTAATGGTGTGGGTATATACAAGATTTATCACCAACTTACTTGAAACATATGAGTATTGGGGTGATTATCTCGTTGTCTTGATAAACGAATGTAAATAGCAAAGATAACATTTTCATAAAAGCAATGGTTTTTCTCTCTTATTTCACAATTATTTTCATATTTTCATACTTGCAAGTGTTCAACTCTCAAAAGTGAGATTTAAACGCTTTATAGCCAAAAATGTATGTTTAGACATAATACAAGAGTCCAGAAAAATAGTGTAAATGTATGTATTCTGAAAAAAATAATAAACGTGTGTTCTGACATAATCGTTGTATCACACTTACACCTCTACTTTCCCGAGGGGTGTGATAATAACTGAACATGACAATGTTAACACTTACCAATTGTTCAATCAAAAGTTGCATGTTTCTATTAAATCAAACGAAAAGTTTGTACAATTGTTAAATTATCGAATTACCATTAACGCTCGATATGAAATAGTATTTTATTAAATATCAACAAACCAAAAAAGACAATTAAAGCTTAAAGTAATGTTAAATCTTTCGATTAAAAAGCTAACAAACAAAAACACATATTCTATATACAAGAGTTTTACCAAGTTTGTTTTATGTCAACATTCATCTAACATTTTTTTTTCCTTTTATCACCATATTTTTTCCTTTTATGCTCTTAAACTTCCAAGCACCACTAATGGTAGCATAAAAGTCACAAAGAGATTGATATGATTCAATGAATCACTAATTTAGGTGTGTCATCAAACATAAATGTAATTAACAAAAGTTAAAGGGTGTTAAAAGGTTTACTAAATTTATAAAGCAATTAAGTAAACGAGTATGATAAATAGAAAACAACAAATAGATACAAGTTGATAGATTAAAGAATGTAATAGCAATAACCATGACAATTTATTATCATATTTGGTTGACTTATAAAGTAAAAATTGCTTATTGAGTATGTTTTCGGGTAATTGTTACATTAATTAAATTTAATAGGTATATAAAGACAAATATATTTGTCATTACCTAAACAATGGTTTTTCATTAACTTTACTTACAATAAATACCATCGTCTAAAAGTAATAGTTTTTAATTAATTAAACGATTAATTAATGTAAAAAGTTTTTTTTTTAATTATCAATTTGAATTAAACTTAATAGTTTAATTAACTAAATGATGAAATAATCATAAGTGAAACTTTTTTCATTGCAAATAAAACTGATGCTCACTGTCCCAAAATAATTTTTTCATAATAGAAATTAGGGGTGGCAATTTGCGGGTTGGAGGGTCAGAAAACCTCAACCCAACCCAACCCATTTAACTATTCGTGTCGAGTTCTTCAACCCAACCCACGAATGGTCGTGTCGTAGGTCGTGTCAAGGGTTGGCGGGTCATTGGCGGGTTGGTGGGTCATTGGCGGGTTGATGGGTCATAAATGGGTTGACGGGGTCAAAGCTCATACTTTATATAATTCAAATAAAAACAAGTAAACAACATCCAAAAGCAACCAAAATACCAAATACAATCAAGGGAGAGAGAACTGAAGCGAGAGGGAGAGAGAACGTCGTGAACTAAAGCGAGAGTGACTGGAATGGAAGAAGACGATTTAGGTTAGGGTTAATTGGCTGGCCGCTTTTCAGTTTTCAATTCATAATTGATTTTTGATTTGTAATTTCTTTAGTTTTTTATTTTTTTTTATAATATAATAATATATAAAATAGTTATTTAAATATAAATGGATTCGCGGGTTAACCCGCCAACCCGGTGGGTCAACCAGCGAAATTTGGCGGGTTGGTGGGTTGACGGGTTGGAGGGTCAGAAAACCTCAACCCATCCCGCGAAATCTTCGTGTCGTGTCGTGACGGGTTTGCCGGTCGTGTCGGAAACTGCCACCCCTAATAGAAATATGAGTTTCTTTTGATCATACATACTTATCGTTAGTTCGTTACAATTTTTAATAAATGTGAACTTTAATTAAATTTATCTATCTTATCAACTCTTAAATATTTATATTGACTAATGGATTTGAAATTCAGTTACCAATTTCTAAAACTAGATACTTATTTTTAAACAAACACAAATAAAAATATACTCATTATGGGATAAAAGTAATTTATATTTACCTAAATGACAATTTTTACTCTCTAGAATTTTTTTCCTAAAGATAGATAACATAAAATCATTTGCATAAATCATCAAACACGTCAACAAATTTGGAGCAAAATTAAGGTTGTTTGATTGGGTTTTCTATCCATTAAGTTCATTAAGTATAAATAAAGTTGTCTATGTGGATTATTTCGTCTATGTGGACTACAAAGGTTTTTGTTGGAGAAGAGTTTTTCATAGATGGAAGGAACATCATGCTTTTTAACTAAAAGTGATAAGTTTCGGGAAAAAATGGTTTTCTACATAAAGCTTTTTTAAAAGCTTATTAAATAAGCCACTTCCTATACCATTAAGCAACTACTAAACGATTATATATAACTAATAGAATATGTTGTCAATCTTAACAAATAAACTACTCTTATATGAAGAAGATAATATGTATAATTTTATTTGTTTGTGTCTATTGAAAAGAATTTTGTTTAGCCGTATTTTTCCATAAAGAATGGAAGATCTCTTTCAAGTGGAATAGACAAGCTGGGGAAAAAAAGAAAAACTAAGAAAAACTAAGAGCTCCCAATAAATCTACAATATAAATCTACGATAAAAGCTTATTGAATAAATGAACAAGGCATCGTTTTGTACAAATAAGTTAGCTTATAAGTCAGGTACATGTTTAAAAGAACCAAAAGCTACGCTTACTAGAGTTTTATGACTTATGAGACTTTATTTTTTTCTATTCCAAATATACTCTTCTACTTTTTACATTACCAAATTTTAAATACGTTTTTTTTAATCATTTTACAGTCATAACTCATAAGCTACTTTATCAGCTAGTTTTTACTTTTTACCAAACACTTCATAATAGTTGTAACAAAATCATTAAAACCATAAAAAAGAATCCCTGAGACAACTTTTAAACGATTCACTCAACTTACACTATCAAGTATCAAGTTCTTGTAATCAAAAACCAACATCCATTAGGAGTATCTAAGATGAAAATGCATGACAAAAATGAAAACAACCCGTTCTGGCAACTGGCAACTGGCATCGAACCACAACGAGACAGGCAGCCAAATCCGCAAGTTACGCTTGATTCTTGGTCTTTCTAGGAGCCAACTGAGTCTCAGGCTGCAAGATCCGCATATCATTCAGTATTTGCAAGCAAAACAAAACGATAAATAAACACCCACAACCACAATATTGCTACTAAAGAAGGGTACCCGCCACTATCAGAACCGCATCCCATTTGCAAATGAGTGTTGTTAAATGAGCCGAGTCAAGTAGTAGGTTAATCGAGACGGGCTTATAAATTTCATCTCAGCTCGAGCTTAAAGATTTTTTCAGTTGTCAAGCTCGAGCTCAGTGCTCGTTTATGGATTCGAACTCAAGATCGATTAATAAATATACAAGCATGTTTAGCTCAAAAACGAGTATGCTCAAACGGCTCGGTTCAACTTGACTCAAAAACTGAATCGAGTTTTCGAACAAGCCGAGTAGAACACCGAATGTTATAAAGCTCGCCTCGTTAATTTAAACGAGTATTTTGTGTTTGAGATTTTACTCGAGCTCAAGAACTATTAAGTCATGCTCAAGTAGCTGATCAAAAGCTCAACTCGTTTACACCCCTAGTTGCACACACACCTCTATCGCTAGGACGAAATATAACAGGACACAATAGAGCTACTACAAAAGAGGTACTTCCCACCGTTAGAATGCCCCCCACACACCGATCCCATGATCAATTTAAAGAATATAAGTCACTAATGCATTCCCTTGGTGGAAAAGCGGCGTACGGGCTTAATACCAGGACCTCACACATACAGATTATACCCCACCTCCACCGCTGGAACAAATTAGAACGACACAACAGAGCTACTACTAAATAGGATCAATAACTCACCTCTTTCTTCACAGGTTCTTCCTTCTCGGACAAAGTCAGTTCGATATGACACGGCGAAGACATGTAAGCTGCAAAAGTGACAGTTTCAATCATGAATATATGGCAAACACGGTCAACTTAACGAAAGATGCGTGTAGTTCGGTCACAATGAATGCTAATTTGCGTTCTAAAAGTCCCCATTTATGTTGTTTAAGAGATCACCAAGACATTAGGGGTGTGTTTGGTATGCAAACATAACTGTATAAGACTAGCCATGCAAGAGGGAGGTAAAGGTTTCAAGGCTTTATTTTGACATGGGTAATTTACTAATCTACCAATATGAAAGTAGTTATTTACAAAAATAATTGTATCCATAGAAACATTTGTTCTGATATGTTGACACAATCTAGAAGATAATCTCATTTTATTTAAAATAGAACACTTGTGTCTACATAACTTCATTAGGTGATTATGTATTAAGACACTCCCTCCCCTAGGAATTCACAACGCTTTTGCGAAAATTAAACTTGATGCATCTTCGATTAAGCAGCAAGTGGCAACCAAGTAACCAACCATACAGTAAAACATCTTGATAAAATTTATCATGTTAGTGAGCATAATTTGTCACTTTCAACACTTCCGGTTGAGCCCTCTTATCTTAATCCAGCACATGGAAAATAATAGGATAGGGGATATATGAATAGACACATAAATGACTTGTTATACTCATCTATATTCAGGAAGTGATATGCAACGATTAACTGTCTCCTACAAATAGCATCATGGGTTCAAGAATCTGGGCTTTTCTTGGGATCAATAATGGGTGTCTAGACCAGCATATTGCCATCCCACAGGCTGCTGGATTTAACAACAGACAACTCTCCTGACCTAAAAAGACTAAAACCATTGACCACCATGGAGCAAACCAAAGATCTTATGAGTTCAGTTACCACAATTTGGGCTTTTGATTATGCATGTTCTAGAAAACGTGAAAATAAGAAACTCACGATTGATTCTCCCATGAGCACGGTATGTGCGACGTCTCTGTTTCTGTGCTTGGTTCACCTGGATGTGAGAGATATGAAGAGCATCCACATCCAACCCTTTGACCTACAAGAACATCAAATTCGAACAATAAGTTCAGCCGGAAAGAATTAATGAAACCAATTAGTCATTGACCTAACAGTACCCAGGTTACCGGTAGAACTAGAACCCGTTGTGTGAGTTTGTGCAAGTATTTACCGTATATAAAACTTATATATAATTATATATATATAAGAAATAGTTACCATTGGTACAAATATGTTCAAATATTCATTAGTAGCTTATACTTACTTCAGCATTACTTTCAGCATTCTTTAGCAAGTCCAGAATGAACTTTGCAGATTTAGCAGGCCAACGTCCTTGCCCATTTGAATGGCGATTCTTCGCCTGTGCAGTACGTCCAACTCCACGACAGAAACGTGTGAACGGAATTGCTTGTTTGTGAACAAGAACATCCTCCAAGTACCTCTTAGCCTTGATCAAAGGCAACTTACGAATAGCATGTGCAGTTTCTCTAGTGTTCTAATAATAAACAAATAAACATATACATATTAACAAAACAACACAATTACACAATTAAAAAAACAATCTTCATATTTACTCAGGATCGTTCTCATTCTCATTCATCATAAAAACATTGCACTTTTCATGTTATATTCATAATGAAAATTGAAAACACATCATATTCATGAACTATACATGAAATAGTTTATTCATATTCACATACTCTAAAAGGTAATAAATTAATCTATTTTGGGATAAACTTGTACCTAAACCTAACTTAATTAACAAATGAAAAAACAATAGAATCAACATCCATAATGAAAAAAAGGTAATTGAAGATCAGCAGCATACCTTAAAATGACACCTGAGATCAGATCCTCTGGCTTTGCAAGCTGCCATATTAAATCACAAACTTCAACTCAAATTCATATAAATCCCCAAAATTAACCAAAAAATAACAACACTTGACCTAATTTCCCTCATATGAAACACAAAATGCATCTATAAAACAAAATTGAAACTTACATTTGGTAGGGTTCTCTGGCTCCTTGGAATACTTCACCTGAAATCATCATCAATAAGAATAACTTAACACATCAATTGTACAATAACTCAAACATAGATGATACATGTAATGAAATAGGAGTTGAATACCGACCATCGCTGCTGGCGGTGGTTTGGCCGGTGCGACTGCTGCAAAATCGTGAGTGTTTTCGGAGGCGACCAAACGAAAAATATATTGCGAGTCTAGGGTTTGTGAAGTATTAGAAAGCTTGCTATTGGATATATGGATTCGGGTCGGGCCTTGTGTATTTTGATTTTTGGGCTTCGATGTATTGTTATTTTTTAGAAGATGGGTTGACCCAAATCCAATGAGCACCCACTTCATCCAACCCGATCCATAGTAGGGTCTTAACCTTTTGGCAAAAAGAAAACGATAAAAAAACTGTTGGATGGAGGTTTGTCGTGTTCGTTCGTTTAACATAAATGAACAAAAGGAAAAATGTGGATGGTAAACGAGCGGGTTTTTTGTGTTTGTATTCGTTTTGTTAAGAACATGTGTTTATTTGTGTTTGTTTATGTTAGTTCGTTAATATGCTAAATGAACCCAAACAACCAAACATACATGAGCATAAACGAATACAAACAAATGGACACAAAACAACCACCATCACGTTTGGGTTATAGGTTTTAGATTAATTTTTGAACAAGTTGATACTGGCATCCCCAACCGGCCCACGATCGTCTGTAAATTCCATAATGTAGGGGGCCATACCTGACACCATTAGCGTTTGTGGCTATGTGGGCGTCCCGGGCTCGAACCCGGGACCATTCGATTTTGGCCAACCCCCTCCCCCCTATTACCAACTGAGTTACGCATCGTTGGCTTTCAGGATAACTTTTATTGCCGCTAGTGTCTTGGTCTCTTACAAGGTCATTTACTAAGCGTTTACTTGAGCAAGCATTTATCAATATCATTTATCTTAGTGATTGGGCATGCCGATGATTGATAAGCTTACCCAATAAGAGACAAGACAAGGCCTCAATGACTGGGAGACTTTTACGCACTAAGTGTAGGTAATGGCTATTACTCGGTAAGCGTTAATCAAGTTTAAAATGCTTACCAACAAGCAATTTTCAAGGATGATGGTATTTATAAACAAGCCAGTTGAATGTGAATCTCTCGTCAGCAAGCGCTTACTCAATAAGAATCTGATTAATGATCTCTGGCTATCTAAATCCATCACTAGTCTTCTCAAGTTTGGGTCTAGGGCTAAGATGCATTGTCTACGTCGACAGAAGGATAAGGGCGTGAACAGTGCTTCACATCTAACTCTGGTATGTGTGTGTGTATGTATAACGCATGTGTATATTCACATGTAAATGCTCGGTTTAACCGAAAACAACTTCAACTTGCAAAAAATGTGAAGGCCATGTAATGGGTTAAAAATACAATACGATGAATGTCAAACTAAAGAATTGAAATGTTCGTTTGTGTATAATATGTTTCACTTTATGTTTTTGTTACATTTGGATCAATTATTTTTGGTTTATAAAACATTAGTTTGTTTTTTATTTTTTAAAAGTGGTTGTAACAACATTTTAAATCACACATGTTAGGTTATCTCATCTTAATGTTGATACACACGCTATCACACTTTCATAAAGGGTGGTGTTCTTGTTTGAACATTATAATATGTATACATGGTAAAAAAAACTCACAAATGATTCGGGTGGTTGTTGTGAATGTTCGACATGATTAAGTCATCCAACAATTACAAAGTAGTCATGAAAATTTGTATTACATAATCAATTAAGAAGATTGATATCTCGCTTGTTTTGAAAACTAATCGATCATTTATCGTCTCTCACGTGCACAAGCCCTGCTTTATTCACACTCCCTTGGTGAATGACCACTTAAATTACAACAAACGATAACTATAAAGGAAAAGTGGAGTGGGAAATTGACTGAAGTAACTAACTATCACTCTCTAGTGCAATCTCCTAGCTAAGGGCAGAGTTACATGATAATGAGGAGGAGCATATACTTATTTATTAAACTACTAGGGGACCGAACCGCGCGTTGCGCGGTATGTAAAAGTCATTCCAAGAAATTTTTTAAAAATACTATCATTATTTTTAATGTAAAAAAAAATTGTGTTACAAATCTATATGTAATATTGATAATGATAAAGTTTAATATTTGTTTTCGGATTTTAAAATTACTTGGGTAATTAGTTTTCCCAATATTTGAGAAAAAATTGTAAACATTACTCTTCTACTTTTGAGTACTTTAAAATGTTGTTGTGTTAATTAGTTTAAACCATTGTTGTATATATCAATATTATATCAGCATCCGGTGAAATTGTGAAACTAATGTAGAATTAGGAAGTTAATAACAAATCAATTAGAGTCTTTTTTTTTCTTAAGATGCCAATGATGCATATACTTATGATATAGAAAAACTGATGAAAACTTATTATATTCAACGTAACACATATATTTATTATTAACTATAGAAATTTTTGAAAATATACAAACTGGAAACAATTAAAAATTCCTTGGGAGTTTTTTAAAGGAATTTTATGCGTAAGAGGCAACAAAAATAAATCAAATGGGTGTTCCATTGTCAATCGATTGTTCATCCATCTCACCAAGTTCTCTGTGTAATGTAACTTTGCAAATTATCGAGCTATGCAAAGATGAATGTCAGAATGTCATGTTAAGTGATACGTTCTAATAAAACTTTGGTTAAAAATGTTAAGAATTGTATATAACTACTCAACAAACTTAATAATCCAAAATAATTTTCAAATCCTTTTTGTATAACCGCCATCAATTGTCTCAAGATCACCAAATTGTGCCAAACATTCAATAATGTCTACACATATATCTACTTTATTACAACAACGGGGTTTAGCAAGTAATAAAATAAAATAAGAAACATAACACAATAATTCGGGAGAAGTACAACCCTATTTACATGATTAATTTCGAATTAACAACCCTATACTCTTCATTAATCATAATCAACTTAAGTTTTTCATAACGTGCACTAAACCTTAATTCAATATTGAAAACAACATGAAAATAGAAAGCAATCAAGCTCCCATATAGAATATTCTAATTTATAAAGGATTGGATCACACTGATCCATATTACAATACCGACATTCCATTTGATAAATGAAGACCATGTCTAAAGTGACCAATTCTCCATTATTTTAGTTCAAGGACTCCCACAACTCTTACCTTGATACCCCAACAATCATTATCTTCGCCCAAATTTCAACTTTACATGATTCATATGATCTTTATTTCTAATTATGCAAATTAGAAGTTCAAGAAATAAACCCCAAATTGAAATAAAATTCATCTCAATGTCTTTGAATTTGTAATTAAGATGAAAGATAAATTCATAATTACAATTTATTTAACAAAAAGTGTCATGGAGAATAAATATTTAAAATTCAAACCACTATTTATTATTGTTGTTGTTGTCATTGTCATTGTTATTATTATTATACAAAAAATAATGAAACAGAAATTCAGCATAATTAACTTAATACTTAAAAAAATAGTAAAACAAATTTCCTACTAAATTTTTGGACACTGCAAGTTGTATATGTTCCAACTGAATCTTGATCCTAAATTGGGTTTTGAATATCCAAGAGTCGTGGTACAAATTAGGATAGAAAGTAATTACCATGGATTTGAAGATTTTGATGCTAATTACCTCCTTGCACGTGATACATAAAAATAAAGGAAAACCTCCAACCTAAGTTTAAAATATAGGTATTTGTACAAACACACATAAAATAAAAGCCCGTTTACTAAATGCTTGACTGAAAATCTTAGTGGATATTCGATACCAAACGAATGGGTAAGACTTGTGAAGTTTTTATAAGCTTATTTCAATTTCCAAACAGGTAAAATTGATCATAAAACCGAAATGGAAAATATAAACCGTATATACCTGATCAATCTTCAAAAAGACACCATACATATCACTTTCACATGAGGTCCAATGGGTAGAATCTAATCTCCAAAACCCCATGAATTAACAAACGAAGACAAAGCCTTAAAATAACATGAGATGAAAATTAGTAGCCTAACAGAATACCTTACCAGATCAATTTAAAAAAAAACATTATGCAGATCATTTTCACATGAAGCCTAATTGACAGAATCCGATCTTTAGAACCATATGAATCAACAAACAAAGACAAACCTAAAATCACATAAGATGAAAATTAGTAGCCGCATTTAACAAATTGTCCAAAAGAGAAAAACTACTTAGAATAGAGGTTTATATGAGAGAGAGAGAGAGAGAGAGAGAAAGAATGCGATAGTAAAATTTACACGGCTTCCATGAGATATTTTTCTTCCATGGTTTTATATGTGGATTAAGAGAAGAGAAGACATGAAGTGATAAACGGTTAGGAAGGTGATGAGTTTGAAGACCATTAATGTTTCATTTATTTAAATAAATATAGTTAATGTAGTATTTATTTAGGAAAACATATAAGATAAAAATAAATAGAAAATTTGAGAAAAAAGGGATTGCTATGTTGTAGGTTTTTCTTTCAATTAATAAATCTGAATATGAAGAGGTAAAATAAATGTCTTTAAGAATTTAAATAATGTGAAAGTTAAGGCTAATTAAATTGTAGGTTAAAGCTAATTAAATTGTAAGTAAATTTACCAAATAGTCCTTCTTATAATAAAACATATAATTTACATTTAGGGGTAAAATAGTCTTTAATATATTTGATATTAAAAAAACTCAAAAAAATGAGAAAATTAGGCATATTCTCAATAGATAGGTTGCCACCTCATTCTTCCAACATCCTACTTTTATATATATATATATATAGATTTGATTATTATATCATCTTCCAAATAAAGTTTACCCTTTCTTAATCAAACTATACAATCTTCTAAACTATCTAAACTTTCTCCATAGATATCCATATTTGTCTCCAAAAATTTGTGATCATCATAAAAAAAAAACGACCTATCATGTATTGACACTATAATAAAACCGAAGAATGATTAAGGGAAAAGTTAAAAAAACTCAACTATCATGTTTTGAATGGTTAAGTCTCAAGTTGTTATTTTTTAAGTGAAAAACCATTAAACTTGCTCATTTTAAATGGGGTTAAGTACATGGGAGTGTATCGAACTTGTCACATTTTATCATTGTATGTACTTAACTTTAAAACTTACCGATTAATGTACCGAACTTACTAAAATTGCCATTTAATGTATTTCATGACAAGTTGGATACACTTTCGTGACAAGTTGGATACATTAAATGGTAGGTTTTTGATAAAGTTGGATACATACAAGGGTTTACTTCACCGGAGTGTATCCAACTTGTCACGAAAAGTTATTGTATGTATTGAACTTCCATTTTTTCTATTGTATGTATCAAACATATCAAAACTAGTTATTGTATGTATCAAACTTATCAAAACCTACCACGAAAGTGTATCCAACTTGTCACAAAAGTGTATTCAACTTGTCACAAAAGTGTATCAAAATACATCAAATGGTAGGTTTTTAGAAGTTTGATACATACAATAGACAAAATCAAAGTCCAATACATACAATAACTTTTCGTGACAAGTTGGATACACTCCGGTGAAGTAAACCCTACATACAATGGCAATTTTAGCAAGTTCGGTACATTAATCGATAAGTTTTAAAGTTGAGTACATACAATGATAAAACGTGACGAGTTTGATACACTCCCATGTACTTAACCATTTTAAATGATAAAGTCTCTGAACTACTTTTATTGAATTAACTTTTCACATTTTAAATCATCAAGTTATTAAAAAGTTTATTCTAAATAAAGAAACCATCAAAGTTTTAAAATTTTGTTACATAAATCATTTTAACAAAAACAAAAATAATTATCCACAACCGAGTAAGAAAGTCTTAAAGTATAAGTAGCTATTAGTAGCTGATGAGCTATTTTGTTTCACACTCACGGACTTAATTATACCTCAAAGCAAGTATACAATGAGATATAATATCGTCTTCAAGTAATAAAATGGTAAGAACCAAGTATCGTATTCCACAGGGATAGGTATCTTTAGTTGCAAAGATCTTGAGTTGAAAAACTAACTTCAGATGGCGAATTTGAGGAATGATTGATTGATTAGGTGATTGGTGACTTAACAGATAATAAAGGAAGCAAGGGTGTAAGACTTGTGAGTGGGTATTAAAATCAAATTCCGGTGGGCAAATACTACAACAATGAGTAGCATTATTAGTTTATCAACAACTTGTTTCACCATCTACTTTGAAAGGATCCTGTCGGATTCTCACCATTATACCATTATTTAGCTTTCAACCCACATGTCTGCGTGGTATCCGGACCAGTGATTGGTGACAAACGGTGCTTTCAAAATATATGGACAAACAAATGTCTTTGTTAAAAATCACCCTATCGGGCCGATTCCCATATCATTCAAGTTGGATTGTTTAAGCAGCTTATATCTAAACCACTACACTTTAACACCTTGACTAGTGTCCAACTCGTCGAGATTTTCATTTTGAAATAACAAAGTTAGCATCTACGTCTAGAATACTTCCCATATCATTCGCCATGACGTGCAATCAAATGGTTCATGTCTGAATCCATCGGCACTTTAACACTTTTCAAGTGATCATGTCGTCAAGAAGTGTTTTAGAGCTTTTTATAAAACTTGGAATGAAATGGTGAAACGTTGCTATTGAGAAACAACGTCCACCTTCCTTTGATTAAAAACCCACTTTTATGGTCTCACACCCAAGCTAAAAGAAATTAGCTACTCATTACTTGAAATAAAATTGCAATAATCATAAATGACATAAAAGTAAATTGCGGAAATTAAAGAACGATAAATAAAATGCGGAAAATAGATTGCAATAAGTAAATGACTTAGGGTGTGTTTACTAACGACTTAATGGGCTTAATGGGGTACTTCGGCTTAATCGCGCAGACGTAGGAGGCTGTTTACTAAGAGCTTAATCGCACAGAGAGGTGCTTAATCGCACAGCCATGGAACCTCACTTGTCCCCATTAAGACATGAGCTGGACATTTATACCCTTTATCAATATTCAGTTCATGCCTCTTTCACCCACCATGAAACTCGCCGCCGCCTACCATTCTCGCCGGCCGCCTGCTGCCGTCGCCGGCCACCTGCTGCCGTCGCCGGTCACCTGCTGCTCTCGCCGACCGCAACCACGCCCTGCGTTCCATGGGAGAGAGATAAAGTTGAGTTCTTCACGTTGAGTGATCTTTGGAACTGTGTTGATGAATGGAGTGCGTACCGTACCGGAGTTCCGATCACCGTAGATGACGGAGAAGATGAACAATCATTCAGTATATTGTTCCATACTTATTTATTATAATAATTATTATATTGAAACCATCTATTATTTTATTATATTGAAACGATTTATTATTTATTTATTTTATGATTTAACTCCGATGTCGACATTTTGGTACAGTAGTAGTTGTTTTTCTCTTGTTTCATGGCTGATTTTATTTGTAATTATAGTAGATTGTTGTTTGTTTTATTTTTTACTCTTACAAACAAATATTACTTGGATTAGTGTGTATTTTAATTCTTTTTGTTTACTTGATGATTTTTAATTATGGATTATTTTAACTTGTTGTTATTTGTTAAATTTTGCTTAATAAATAAACAACAATATATAAAACAACTTATAAATCATAACCAGGGGTAAATTGGTCATTTTTGACATTCAGACTGTTAATTCAGATAAAATGGTAAACACCAGCATCAATTTATCCAGACAGACAAATTTATACAGACAGACAAATTTATCCATACAGACAGACAGACAGGATTTGGTAAACAGCCCCTTAATGTAAATGACTAAAATTAAATTGCAAGTAAGTAAAGAAATTGAAATTGCAAGACAAGAAATAAAATAAAGTAAAGTGCAAGACTTGTAAAATTAAAAGAGAGTATTTTCCAAAAGATTTTCTTGAATTCAAACTTCTACAAACCACACAACTCAAAGAGTTGGTGGTATCCAAAACCTTCTTACAAATGAGAACCCAAGGCTTCCTTTTATACTAAAGGAAGCCACAAAACAACAATAATTAACAATACTATAGATGACTAGTAAAATGGCAACAAAGTCCTTGGCAAACAACTACACCATGCTCCATTTGGTACACCATACCTCCTTTGTAACACAAAGTCTTTTGGCCATATTTTTACACCATACTTTACTTTTGCACAAAAGTCTTGAGTTGGTAAAGTGGGTAATAATAATAGAAGCTCCAAGACTTCATTAATCTCCCAATAAGTTCAGCTCAGACTTGCTTTCTTCAATAATCGGACCTGGATTAATGTCTTTGCATCTTTTGTTTACCCGAAAATGTCTTCAACATTCTGAGCTGTCTGACGCCCAATGCTGAAGCATTGCTGGAGCATTGCCTTCTGCACTCAAAAACATATATATTAGTCTAATTATAAAGCTAAAAACAGGTAAATCGTTTCTTAGTTCCATGCAATGAATAAAGTGTAAATAAGAAATAAAACGACTCAAATGGTGGGATAAATATGAAAATCTAACCTAAAAAGATGTAAAATAAATTGACTTTTGTACAAATACGCAACGCGTATCAGTAGCTCAGCCCACCGAGCCTCCAAGCCCATTTTGCCACATCAGCGCCACCGTAAACTTATTATAAGCCCCCAAAAACCCCACTCTGTCAGATACCACAACCCACCAAACCGAATACCCAATACATATATATTTTAAATAAAAAAGAACGAAGAGTGTAAAGAGAGATAGAGGAAAAAGAGTAAGAGATAGAGCATGAGCTTCGGGGGGTCGTATCGCAACCCACAACAGCCCCCAGCCAAACGTCGAGCCCCTTATGACGCTACGCAGGGCCTAAGTATATAACGATACTTAAAAGTTTTAAAATTTGATGAATTATGTTATTAAAAAATATTAGTACCTTTATAAAAAAAAAATTTAAATACCTAATCTATACTATATATTAAAGAGAATAACCCTAACTGTTTTCAAGAAACCATATTTTCAAGAAAACTGCCCTCCCAATTTTTCCAACCCACGTCTTCACTCCAGTCTCCAGGTTTCTCTTCCATCTCTGTATGACTTTTCCATGGCTTCCCTCGTGTTGTCTCCTACAATTTCCAACATATCCCTATCCTCCTGGTAAGGTCTCCATCTTCAATTCATTGAATTTATCACATTTTATAGCTTAATTTTGCAAAATCTCTTAAATCTTTTGTTTGAAGATAACGAACAGGGTATGATGGTTATGGAAGCAAGGGTGATTCCACTGCAACCACTAACTTATTCTCTCCGATTCTTCAATTTTAAGCGCATGGCATCCAATTAAAGGTATCACCAGTTTCAATTTGAATATCTCATCTGTTTCGATTCGAACATCTCATCAATTTTTATCTTGTTTATATTTCAAAGGTTCTAAATTATATCTATCTTTCTTCTTTTTCAGTTTTCCAAGCCATACCCTCCCCTTCTCCTCTCTGGATTTCATCTACTGTTCTTCTCTCTCTACCAATCTTCTTTCTCTCTCTAAAACCGCCGGAAAACCGTTCGTTTTCGCCGGAAAATCCGTTTCTCGCCGGTATTCACTGCCGGAGTTCTCTCTAGAGGAGATATATTTTGAATAGAAGTGCGATTTAGGAAACGGAGACGGATTATCGGTGGTATTATTGCTCGGTTTTCCGAGACTGTAGAGTTTAACCGGTGGAATCTTCCGATCTCGTCGTCCGGTGGATGTTTTAACGGAATGTGCCGGAGATAATGGCCGAGATCGTGATCTAGGGCTGAGATTTGTGGTTGTTGTGGTTGTTGTTGCGTTTGTTGTGTATGTTGTGTTGTTCGATTTCGTTTGTGTGATTTCGGTGGAGTAGAAGAAGACGGAGGCCTCCGGTGACGAACTGTGGAATGAGATGGTAAATTAGGTCATCGAATTTTATTTTTTCTGAATAGATTCTTAAATGTGTTTTGTTATATGTTTATTCTAGGAGAATAATTAAAATCACTGGCATTATGCTGTTTTTGTGTGTGAATATTTTTAGGTTTGTGAATTGAAATTTGGTGAAGGTATTTGTGTAGTATTGTTACTCAATTTCATGGCTGTTTGTTCTGAAAATTGATAAAATTGCAAAAACTTTTTTCAATCATGGCTTTGTCTTTATTTATTCTTATTTTCTCGAATTTTTTTCTCTCTTTAGCGATAATATTGTTCACTTAATTTTTTATCTATATGATTTCTGTTAAGAATTTGTTTAGAGCCTTTTTAATGGATCTGCTTGACATTCAGTTAGTTGAATTCATTGGTTTCTGTTGAACTTTGTGAAGATATGGCTCTATATATGTTCACTAAAGAGATGAAGTTGTTTAATTGGAAATAAATTGAAGAATTGATGTATAATTTCAGTTTACAACTATGGCCTTTTCTAGAGAAACATATATGAGAGGTTAGTAGATATAGGCTACTTGAAGTTTGTGTCAACTGCTACGTCAAGCTGGTCTATAACTATTTTTTTTGGTGGACCAAAGCTTGGTTAGTTTACAAGGTCATATGTTGTGGGGGTTTCTCTGTGCAATTGGTTTCACTTTGTTCATCATTCCTTGTCAAGTTAACACACTGAAAGAGATGTTTTTTTTATCGAGTAGGTAAAGGAGGAAAGTGTATTTGAATGTATCTCCAAGGTATTATACTTAAGGGTTGAGGTAGATACAACTCAAGCTAAATCTTGATGAGGAAGATATTGAATGATAATCATAGTTCATATATAACCTGCGAAATAGTAGTTGGAATTTTCTGACACAAATGAGGATTTTTATGCAATGTTTGTAGATATTTTTATGTGTTGATAATCTTTATGATTGGGAACCTCAATCCTCATAGATGTACGATCAAGGACTAGAATAGCGGACTTATATTGTATTTTTTCCAGGGGGAAGGAAGGATTTGTTTCTCCAGAGAGGCCAAGCTAGAATTTTTGAAGCATAAGAGGCTTCAACCGATGAAAGCAAGCACATTAAATGATACTGCATGTGTGACTAACCTGATGACTAGAAGCAGCGGAGATGCTTTAAGAGATTCCACACCTTGTGGTGTGAGATCATTTGGCAATCGTAATATAGATGCACAATCTGGTGGTGTTGTAAATGGTAGAGATACAATGTCAAAACAAAAGGTTGAGAAGTTTGAAACAACGGATCTTGATTGGACAGATAAGATGCCAGAGTGCCCAGTATATTATCCAAGTAAGGAAGAGTTTGAGGATCCTTTGGCTTATCTTCAAAAAATATCCCCAGAAGCTTCAAGATATGGTAACGGCTCATTAGTTCACTTCACTTCATGAACTTCATATTTCATACCGTCTGAATGTTGATACTTCACTTCATGAACTTCATATTTCATACCGTCTGAATGTTCTTTATATTGGTTGATAGTTGCGTTAAAAGGCATGGGATCGTGTGAGAAGTGCTATTGTTGGTGAAAAGTGTTCGAAGTACTTTTAAACCGTTGATCACTTTTAATCAAATGTCCTTCCATGAATTGCAGATTAAAAAATAAATTGATCAGGTGCATCTCATCCTAATGTTTGTCCATTTATCGGTTGATAACCACTTCTCACGCTTCTCTTCAAATTTGGCACTTCTCACCTGAACCCAACCCCGCATTAAAAATGATAATTTGTTCTTTAAGATAAGAAGCTTTCTTGATTCATGTTTGAAATTTAGAGTAACATCTCTTTCATGTCAATCCTATCCCAGTGGATGGTCTATAAAATCTTTAAAATTGTGTTATTGCAGGCTGGTGGCATGGCATGGTGTTGTAAGCCACTTAGAAGCATGCGATGGTAACAATAGCTACTATGTCATTGCCATGACAGCTGTGACTCTGTATTAACTTTCTTGTAAAAATACATATCAACAAATACATAATTACTTCATTTAGTGTACATGCCTATGTTATTTCTTCAACTCTGTTACATGTCTAAGACCTTTCAAATTATGTGCAGGTTATTTGAGTTGCATGGTCAAGATAAAAAAAGAAGTTAAAGCGAAAGACTTAAAACCTCTCTAAGACGTGGGATCATAAGGGTTCCTAGCTTTTAGCATTGATGGATCTCGATTTGTTACCGGAAGAGTGGAAATAATTAACATCAAAAAGTTGTAAAGAAGAAGAAAACACAGATTTAATTAGCATCTTATTTTGTTTTTGTATTCAAGTAATATAGTTATGAAAAGATTTGTGCGTGCACATGGGTTTAGAGTATTTCATGGACCTAGCAACTTCTTGATTCATTTCGTCTTGTTAGCCTTTGAATTATTCATATATGTCAGGTTTAACAATCAATAATGATATGTCATGTTGAATTATTATTGATTCATTTCGTCTTATTCATATATGTAATGTTGACCTTTAACAACAATTGTTCTTGCTATTCAGATTCAAGTACCCATGTTTATCCTCTTTGTACGTTGAATCTTAAGTTGGTTCCTGCAGTTGAAGGTAAAGAAATTTATTTATGGGTGGTTGTAGGGTGACATTGTCTATCAAGTGATCAAGATACCTTGGGGGATATTTACTAAATTCTTATGGACTTAGTCCGTTTATCAAAATTTTAAATTATATCATCTGATTTGCGATTTAAAGGTGCAACAAACTATAAAATTTAGCATCTACCTAGGGACGAAGAATTGAAATGTTTCCCGCAGCATCGCGCGGGTACAGTACTAGTCATTTAAGATGAAACAGCTCATTACGTTTTTACGTAATTTTCATGATGATTGTATAAAACAAATTTAAGAGAAAGGATCACCCATTTTGGTGGTCACTTTCCGAAATCATGTACCACCCGGCGCATGTTAGATGACCGTACATGATTAATTTTCTTTTCGGATATATAGGGTGTGTTTAGTTGTGGAAAATTTTTCTGTTTTCTAGAAAATTTTTCCATGAAAACTGAAAATTTAGAAAACTTGTTTAGTTGATTCAATTTAGAAAAATTTTTCCAAGAAAACAAAATTTTCATTTTCCAAATTTACACTTGAATTAGAAAACTACTTTTTATAGTTTTCCAATTCTCATTTTCCATTTTCATTTTCAATTGTCGTCCCCTTCTCGGCTCCGGCCACCGCCACCGTCGCGCGTGCCGCCACCGCCGGCCACGGCCACTACCGCTGCCGCCACCAGCCACCAGCCGCCGCCGCTCGCCGCCACCAGCACCGCCGCTCGCCACCACCGCCGTCACGCTACCGTCATCCCCTTCTCGTCGCCGCGACCACCGTCACCGCCATCGCCGCCTCAACCACCGCCGCGACCACCATCTCACCACCGCCCCACCGTCTCCGCCGCCGTCGTCGCCGTCGCCGCCACCGCCACCATAGCCATCGCTGCCGAGGCCTCCAAGGCCACCGCCGTCGCCGCCAAGGCCACCCTCGTCACCGCCGAGGCCCCCGAGGCCACCGCCATCGCCGCCGAGTCCACCGAGGCCACCGCCGTCGCCGCCGAGTCCACCGAGTCCACCGAGGCCACCGCCATCGCCACCGAGGCCACCGCCGTCGCCGCCGAGGCCACCGTCGTTGCACCGTGGCCACCGCCGTCGCCGCCGAGGCCACCGTCGTTGCCACCGTGGCCACCGCCGTCGCCGTTGAGGCCACCGAGGCCACCGCCGTCGCCGCCGTCGCCACCGAGGCAACCGCCGTCGCCGCCGAGGCCCCCGAGGCTACCGCCATCGTCCCCGAGGCCACTGCCATCGCCGCCGAGTCCCCCGAGGCAACCGCCGTCGCCGCCGAGGCCCCCGAGGCTACCGCCGTCGTCCCCGAGGCCACCGCCACCGCCATCGCCGCCGAGTCCCCCGAGGCCACCGCCATCGCCGCTGAGGCCACTGTCGCCATCGCCATCGCCGTCGAGGCCTCCAAGGCCACCGCCATCGCCGCCAAGGCCACCGAGGCCACCACCACTACCGTCGAGGCCACCAAGGCCACCGCCACCATCGTCGCCGCCGTTGCAATATTTGGAAAAATGGAAAATGGAAAATGAAAAGTAATGAAAAATGCACAACTAAACGAGTTTTTTAATTTTCTAAAAATGGAAAATGAAAACTCCATGGTTTCAAGTAAACAAGTTTTCCAAAATTTTTCTAGAAAACTGAAAATGAAAAATCAACTCCATTTTCTGTTTTCATTTTCTTGGAAAACAAAAACAGTTTTCCACAACTAAACACAACCATAATATCTCTTCTGTTACTAAATATCTTTCCCACTAAAAAATATTTAAACAATAAATTTTGGATCATGATCCAAACGGATAAGCACACACTTCTTCGTCAACATCTTTGACTCCCATCCTCACCCTCCACGTGTCATCCAGATAACCATCAACGGTTCACACCCCTAACCGTACACAACAGCCCACCGTATCAGAACACTCCCCATTTTTTTGTCTTCCCCCAATAATACAAAACGAAACTGCTACTTGTTCATCCTCCATGATCAGTAGTTGATCACATCATCATCATCGATAAATCGTAGTTTATAGAATTCTAGAGAGAGAAACAGAGTGTTCTAAGGAGAGAAAGAGAGTGTTCTAGAGAGAGAAAGCTGAGAAAAATGGTGATGGAAGAAGAAAGTTCGACTCCGAGGAGTCCAGAGGCGAAGCTCGGGAAGGAGGTGGAGGATCTATGGGACGTACAGGAGTCGCAGCTTAGTCCTACCGAGAAGCTTAACGCGTGTTTCGAGAGTATACCTGTTTCAGAGTTTCCTCATGCTCCGCCTTCACAAGGTATATTTTGTATCTATATTTTGTATCTAATCTCTTGTTGATCAATTAGTAGCGTGTATCGATCGATTGATTCAAACCTACTGTGAATTTGAGGTGATTTTCGTCGTTTTTTGTTAGATTAGGATCGATCAGTAGCATATGGTTACAACGAAGAGTGTATGGATTATGATCGGTTTGATAATTATGAAATTTAGTTGGTGGAGTGTAGTTTGCTTCTGGTTGTTCCTGATAGTGAAATTTGGCGTTATATTTGACTACGGATTATCATATCAGATGTTAATTCATATGTTTAGTTAATTTCGTACTTCCTTGTTCGTATTGTTGCTTAAGTGATCGGTCTCATAACGACAGAAATTAAAATAGTTTGACTGTGTTTGTTTGCTTCTGATCGTTTTTGATATCACAGAATTGGTTTAATATAGAAAAGGCAGATGGTTTAATTGTAGTCACTGCGGGATGATTTTTGTTGTAATCTTTGAAGTTTTTTGGTTTTTTTAAAAGTATATAATGCTTATATACAGCAAATTAAATTAAACACACACTTGAGGCTTTAACCATTGACATTCAGAGGCGGAGCTCTATTCGAATACCTTTTGGCCAATGAGTTATAACCTTTTAAGGTTATGCCGAGGGAAATCGAAATGCCAGCTTTATTGATGAAGTCATGGTTGATACCTCAGAGATGAACATACCAAGGGTTATGGCACAATCTAATTTGTTAGATGCCATATAAGCATCATAGGGATCTCTGAGACTGAGAACACTGAGATGTTCACATAATATTCTCAAGCATCAATAGATTAAGCATGCTATAGTTTCTTCCCTGATGTTCTTTTATTTGCCTTATTCATTGATTATGCTAATCATCTGCAATTTTTTGGTTCAGTAATTGAAATAAAATCGGATGCAAGTCTGGGTGAAGCTGTCCGGTTGCTGTCCCAAAATAAAATTCTTAGTGCACCAGTTGTAAATGTCGATGCACCAGAGGATGCTAGTTGGATTGACAGATATCTTGGGATGGTGGAGTTTGCAGGCATTGTCGTGTGGACTTTGCATCAGGTTCGCACACTGCTTCCTTGAGCCATATATATCTGGATATACGACTTCTTAGTTAGCAAAATTAATAGGTTACTGGTATATTATCGATTTGGCATGTTAAGGCAACTGCATTAAGAGGGTAAAAGGGGGGGGGGGGGGGGGTACTGTAATTTTTCCAAATGTTCTTTCTTTGTAATTGACACATATATGTACTTTTACAGTCTGAAAAGAACGACGGTTTAGATGCACCTGACTTGTTTTCAAGTGAATCAGAGGATTCTATGGGACCTGCTATTGTTGCAGCAGCCACTGGGATGTCTTCTCCGAGATATAGAACCTCACAGCCTGGATCTCCGAAGACTTCTGGAAACTTTTTTGAGTTGTTAACTTCCTCTGATCTCTATAAAAATACAAAGGTTTTGCTTCTAAGTTATGGCCATTCTTTTTCTTTTTCTTCTAAAATTTGGTTACTCTTCGTATTGCCTTACTTGTTTCTTCCATATGTTGTACGAAACGCAGGTCAAAGACATCTCTGGATCGTTTCGCTGGGCTCCATTTCTCGCATTACAGACATCAAACTCCTTTTTGACCATGCTTTTACTGCTCTCAAAGTACAGAATGAAGAGTGTCCCTGTAGTTGATCCAGGGGAACAGAAGATAGACAACATCATCACTCAATCTGCTGTTATCCACATGTTGGAGGAATGTGCAGATCTCCAGTGGTTCAAAAGCTGGGGATCTAAGAAATTATGTGAGCTTGGTCTTCCCCTGATGAAACCCGATCAAGTTATTAAGGTAAGACCTAGTTTATTCGCTAGAAACCGAAATTCATAAGGTAAAAACTGGATATTTGATAACAATAGTAAAAACTCGTCTAGACCCCGGCTAGACCGTTGGCTTCCTACATCGGATTTTATGTGCATGCCTTTATACTGATGGTATAAAAAACAGTAAAAACGAAATTTGACATTTATAGTTTGAGGGAACATGTTGGAGTTCCACATCAACTAAATACATAATGTTAAATTTGTCTATATATAGAAGCTTTCTAGAGAGAGATATCAAAAGGATTTCCAGTATCTTAACATTTATAGTTCTTGTTTTGCAGGTAAATGAGGATGAACCCGGTGATGCAGGCATTCAGACTTATGAGGCAGAAGGGAATTGGTGGATTACCGGTGGTTAGCGATGAGAACAAGCCGGTGGCTAACATAAGCATCCGAGACATTCAGTTCCTCCTAATCGCTCCCGAGATTTATAAGGATTACAGGTTAGTGAAGTAACTTCTTTACCATTTCCTCTGCATAAACCCCGAGAGGTTCCTACATATATGGATTATATAGACCTGTCTAGTTGACTTGGGATTCCAGCACGCCCTCAAATGGAGGCTAGAATGGAAGCGGAAGATTGTGT
>CM058040.1:99142815-99173616 GCA_030169165.1 Centaurea solstitialis
TTTTTTAAAAAGGTACTTTCGTTCGCAAAAAAAGGATCCCTCACAATCACATACAAATACAAATAAAATTTGTATATATATTTAAGAACATTGTGAAACACATTGTACAAAACAGCACGATATGTCTAGAGCCTTTCTTTAACATTTCAATGTATGATTTAAAATAAGGCCTTAAAATTTAAACCCCAATTTTGCAGTGTTTAGGGTCTTCTATCAATTAATGTAAAACTATATAGCCTACGTCCGTTGTCTCTCTAATTTTTACATAAAATCAAAGTAATATGTCTCATCATTACTGCTGTAATTTATATACATGTATCTGCATTATCTCATTTTATAGGATAGCCAAAAAAATCTTAGACCACGCGTTACACCTCACCCAAAGACTTCGGCTTGCCTTTGGGTTTCATTGGCAAAGAATGGCAACCAGGCTCGCCTTGGCTTAGTGGTGCTCGGCTTCCAGAAGCTGATCGATGACGAACCCCACACCCACACCCTCACCCCTTTCTATCTCTCTTTTTTTTTTTATATATTCTTTTATTACCTATTTTTATTAAAATAAAATTGTGAGTAAGATAGAGTTGGATATAATTTGTGTTTTGAATAAAGTAACGAAAAACTGATGTCACGTTGATATACCATAGTATAACTCATGGTCTTTATACATCTTTTTATGACTTTTATATTTCTTTATTTTATAACTTTTTTAGTTTTTAAAATTATTTATTTTAATAACGTGTTATATAAAGATATATATAGTATTCTATCATAAGAAGTGAGAAACCACCTTCTTTCAATTCTCTCTCCAAATCAAAATCAAAACAAAATGGAAGATCACCGGAAGGAATTACAGCTCCTCCCTCCTCCTCCGCCACCGCCACCGCCGCCGCCGCCGTACTCACCGTGGCCGTCGCCGGACCTCATATCTTTCCGATCATCACACGACGTCGTTCAATTTCCATTAGAACCTCCTCATCATCCTTCGTTGGACCTGCAGCTATCCATCAGCCTCTCCCGGCCAATAATGAAGCATCCTCCGCCGCCTCCGCCGCCGGCTGCGAAATGGCGGGCGTCCGATCAGATAGCGGCGATGGAGAGGGGCGTACGTGGAGCGCGTGGCGGAGATGACGCGGCGGGAGATGGAGATGGCGCAGTCGGAGTTCGCACGTGCGAGGCACATGTGGGATAGGGCACGTGAGGAGGTGGTGAGGGTCGAGCGGATGAAGGAAAGGGCCACGCGCCAGATGGGTTCGTGTATGGAGATCACTTGTCAAGGTTGTAGGAAAAAATTTAGACGTTGAGAAAACTATATTTTTGTTAAAAATTTTGGTGTTGTTTATTATTGTTAAATATAATTATTATTAGAATGGATTTTAGAAACATATATATTTTTTTAATATTTTAAGAACGAGTGATTGCTTTTCTTCGATCCTTACTGTCTAACCTGACAGTGGACTGATGCGTTCCACTTATTGAACAAGGTTCAATGGTTGGTCCGTGACCCCTGGATGCCGAAGGCGTCCTTGGGGGTAATCTCGTAGTTCCTACGGGGTGGAGATGATGGGGTAGGTCCATGGATTATGCCGCATTTCGCTCAAAGGGTTGAAGGGAGACAGTGCATCAAGCTGTTTGCAAGGGCCAACTTGATCCTCTTCCCTAGGGATCCTCGATAAGGGAACCCTAGGAGAGCTGCCGACTCCAACTACCGATTAGTTACCTTGTTAGAGAAGTGGGTTTTAGGAAGCTATTTTTTCTACTCCTTTTAGTATGAATAGTTAGCGGAATAAGTTTTTAAGTTAAATTCGAATGAGTTCTATAGTTTTATCGTAAAGCAAATGATTTTTCTGACATTTGTATAAATTAGTCATCAAGATAACAAGCTGGGTTTTGTGAGTGTCCTTTTTCTTTTTCTATCTTTTCGGGATGAATAGCTAGCAAAATAAGAAGCAACTAGTTTTAGGTTTTGTGGGCTAACAAAAGAAAAGGCAACTAGCAAAACGAATTCATTTGAAGATTTTTGTAAATACAAAATTTGTATTATAATAGTCAAGATTCGAAGGAGAACACTGAAAGGATAGAGCTTGCAAAGCTATTTTGCAAGTTGGGATGGGTATTTTGTGTAGTGTCTCGAAAAGTTTCCTATTTTGTGATGTAATCACTTTAATTTTGACTAGTTTTGTAATTATCCTTTTGATTAACAGAAAAGTATTATGCGTAAAAAGAAATTAATTTCTGTAAGCCTATTATTAGTATCTTCGAAAATATAAGATCTTCTTTCATTTTTGGAAAATATATGATTTTTTTGTAAAGAAAAGCTATTATGATGCTCTAAAGAGTTAACGTTTTTTAAGTGGATCTCTTTTTCTATTATATGATAATTTTTTTTAAATAAACGACAATTTTATTTATGTGACATGAAAATCATTGAAGGTGGAACTCGTAGAATAAAAAAACATATAATACAAGTGATATAAACGAATGCAACGTGTTACTTTTGAAACCTTTTATATGTAGATTCTAAGTATCAATGGAATGGAATAAGTATGACATAATTTGGTGGTTAATTCTCTAGGCAAGTAGCTCAGATATTAAGTTTAATCAGAATTAGAATTAGAATCGGAATATATCGATCTTCTATTATTGGTTGAGTTTTATAACATCAAAACCAAAATAAATAAAACAACGAATTAAGTTTTTATAAAAAAAATAGCCACTCAAACAAAAATGGTTGCTAGTTGTGCTAATATTTAAGAAATGAACAAAAAGATGGTATTGTTTATGTAAAAAATTACACAACTCGATGTCGTAAGAAACTTGTGTGAGGCTTAACCGTCGAGAGAAAGAAATTACAATCAATGATAAGTGCGAGAAAGTAAAGTAAGACAAATAATTTGATGACGCAGGAAAAACCTCACGACGGAGGAAAAAACCTGCGGTCGACCTAAAAGATAAGTCGACAGAGCACTATGCTCACCAATCAGGGGTGATGTCCTTCAAGTATACAGCTTTGATCGTACGATTACAACTGAGAGAACTATGAAATCGAATGTAAATTACAGATGATTCTCTAGAATAATGATTATAGAACTTGTGAGCTTCGGATAGACTTCGTGTCCTGAAATACTGGCTTGATTCTTCTTATATAGTGGCTTGATAATAACGGTCCAACGGTACTGTGGCTTATTAATGATTGAATCGTAACCGTCCAACGTTATTGTCTTTAATTAATGCTCGAAGAGTAACTGTCCAACGGTATTGTTGAGAGTTAATGTCCAGATTGTAACTGCTGCGAGATTCTTGCTTGTAACGGTCGATCTTGATGCTGTCGAACGATACATAACTTACGACTTGTTCGATGTAGTGATGATCTTCAACAAGCATAGCATAGTACTCAATTTCCGATTTCCTCAAAGGTGGACAATTGTTAGATATGATAATCAGCTTACCTGCATCAAACATATAAACTTTGTATATTTATTCGTTAGTACTGTCGTACGATATTGTGGATATCGTTCGACTTATTCGATGTATATGTTCGATGTCTAATGGTCTTTGTTCGATGGTTCTTTTAGGTTTTGTCTCAGGACCTTATTTTAATACAGGATCAATGTTCTAACATTTGTTTTACGATTATATTTGGTCGTCGTGCGATTGTAGATTTTTACCCTAACAATTTGCCCCCAAGATTTAGAAAATAATTCTAATTTTATCTAAATCTTTAATTCGCTGGACAAAGAGTAGAAATACGTTGGTAAACGGTCGAATTAACGTTGATAAACTAGCCGTTATCTAGCCGTTACTCTGGACGCGTGTTCTCTAACGGCTAAGTGCTGACGCGTGGCACGATTATCTCTAATGACTCATATGATTTAGTTGCTATAAATGAGGCGTCTGATTGTGAGAAAAGATTTTACGAATCTTTTTATTTTCATAACCAATTGCTTGAGATTGTAATCCGACTATTTTTGGCAAAGATTTTCGTGCGACTAGGCTTTAAAAGGTACCTCTTTCTTCCCTGTTTCATGCGTCTGAAATCGATAGCACATAAGAGCAATAGAGGTTTAGATAATCTTAGGTTTACTCGATTAAGAAATAGTTTAAGTCGATCAGAGTTCATTATGTCGAGCGAGGTTAGGAGTTCTATTACTGAAAGCCTAGAAGTAGGAGAGTTGAGGGAATTGGCAGGGCTTCCTGAGAATGCTCTGGTGAGGGTGGCCGGAGAGATCCGTCCGGCGGATGCTCCGAAGGGCTTCTTTGCTCTTTTCGAGTATCCGTTTAAAGTCGGATTTCGATGGCCGTACTCTCCTTTAGCGAGGGCGTTCATGAGTCGTTTCGATGTGTCTCCGGGACAGTTAATGCCCCAGTTTTGGCGTGTTGTTCATGTGATCGAACGAGTGACCAAAAATTGGGATCGTCCACCGTTCTCAGTCGATGATCTTCTCTCGGCGTACAATGTGATCCGTTCTCCCTACAACCGTTTTGGGTTGTTTCCAAGGGGGAGAAGCGATGCCATGTTGGTCCATGGTACCCAAGTAAACGATCGAGGATGGAAGGCGAGATATGTCTTTGTCCAAACGTCCTCGGTCGTAGGCGAGGAATCTTGGGTCGTTCCTGAGTGGAACAAAGGCGGTAATACGACTTGCCTTATTTTCTTTAATTTATTTTAAATTAGTTTTGTTTACTAACTCCTTGTTTTCTTCTTGACAGCGATCGACTTCACGTTCGAGGAGACTACTGAAGCGATCGAACGCTTCTTGAGCTACAGTGTGACCGATCGGAAGTATCGAACGTCGAAAGGAGGTGACGATAGCGACGTCGAGCCTGAAGTACAAATAATCGAAGAAACAGATATGGAAGGTAAATATCGTACGTCAATATTCTTGTTTGTGTTAGTTTCATTTGATTCTAACTCTTCTTTTCTGCGCAGGCTCAGCTTCTAAGAAGGCGTCGACGATGGAAGCAGCTGCTCGTGCTGCTAAAAGGAAGGCTGCCGCCCAGGAAGGTTTGGTGGCTAAACGTACGAGATCGTCGTACGTTTCTGTGGATACCCCGCCTAAGGATACCGCACGCAAGGTTGAAGGTGGGATAGCAGCTATCCCTCTTAGCTTCGCCCCTCCTACAAAGGGGGAAGGTGCGTCCAGCCAGCCTGTGTCGAAGGTCGACAAGGGCAAGGAGAAAGAGGGGTCTGGTCTTACGACCATGACAATCCAGATCCCTTCTGACTTTATGGTGGACGATGTGATCAGGACGGCGGCCACTTTTCCAGTCCTGGAGCAGTTTCACGTCCCTGCTCAAAAGGCGCGAATGGAGGAGGCCGACATCGAAGATCTGGATGCTTCCATCGCGGGTATCTCTTTCTTGGTAAGTCCCTGTCGTATGTTTTTTGTTTTTACTTCTTTTGTACAGCTTCTAATCTTTTCTTTTTTCCTTTTTGTATAGGCTCTCCAAACTAGTCTTAGCCTCCACACACGGATGGCTAAGATCAAAGAGGAGATGGTGTCGAACCAGAACGATGCCAAAGTGGCCAAGAAGGAGGCCGACAAGGCCAAAAAGAAGCTGGCCCAATTGACCGACGAGGTTAATGCCAAGTCGGTCCAAATTGGGGATCTGGAATCTAAGCTGGAACTCAGCGAACAATTTCAGGTCCAACAGCGAGAACGGCTAAAGTTGGCCTTGGACCATACGAAGGAGCTAGAGAAGGAGCTGCTGGTCGTTCGACGGGAGAAGACTGAGAGGGAAGAAGCGCTATCGTCCAAGATCCAAGAACTGGAAGATGACGCCGCCTTAGTCCGTGTGGTCGCACGTACTGCGGTCATGCGACGCGTAGCCGCTGGGACCGTGACTTCTCAGATGGCGAAGGACGAGGTGGCTTCTTTCGTTCAAGTGATGGGCTCTGAAGACCTTCTTGACGAGGAGGATCTTAAGAATTTGGACGAAGAGGTGGCAGCTGAGGTTAAGGATGCGGGTGTCGAGGAGGAGGTTCCTGAAACCTCTGGATCCGTTCCTGCACATCCTGAAGAGACCGAAGAGGCTCCTGTCGTAGATCCACCTGCTACCAACGCTCCTTTAGAGTAGTTTTAATCTTTGTAGTCGTAGAATTTCTTTCTTTTTTTGTACTCTGCCATTTTAAGGCAGAAAAAATGTTTAATGAAAGAAATTTTGATTGAATATCATGCGTTCTAGCTTTTTATCTTATGCCTTAGCTTTGTGTTCGTGTGTTATAATTTGTGTCGTGCGTTTGTAGCATGTATCGTGCGTTTTAGCTTTTTGTCTTGTGTTTTCGCATGCATTTGTTTTTTAAAGTCCTTAGACTGATTTATAGAAACGTTTCTTTTGTACTCATGAGAGTATTCGTGCGACTGGCGAGTTGACTTGCGCTCTTGCGATATAATCGTGCGTTATAGCGGTTTTCTTGCGATTCATGCGATTTTTGTCGTGCGATCCCTGCGATAAGCATGCTTTTAAGTCGTGCGATACTTGCGTTAATCGTGCGATCCATGCGATTTATCGTGCGATACCTGCGAAAAAGGATGACTAAGGGGTGGCCGTTGGCTTAGCCAACGGCGCTCCGATGCTTAAGTCAGTAATGGATAAGGAATAAATCGTATGTAAATAGGTTTAGAAATAATACCTTTTGAGGTGATGGGCGTTCCAGCTTCGTGGGATTTCCATACCTTCCATAGTCGTAAGTCTGTATGCTCCATTTCCGATGATTTTGGAAATTATGTAAGGTCCTTCCCATTTGATGGAAAGTTTTCCAGCGTTGGGCTCTTGTGTGTTTTGAAACACATGTCGTAAGACATAATCTCCAACTTGAAAAAATTTTTGCCTTTACCTTTTTGTTGAAGTGTCTTTCGACAATTCCTTTCTGTGCAGCCATCGTTCGTAGTGCTTTTTCTCGGATTTCTTCTAAGGCGTCAAGATCGTAGGATAAATTTATTGCATTTTGATCATACGTGCGACTTCTGGCAGTTGGTATTTGAGCTTCGATTGGCAAGACTGCTTCGCATCCATATACCAGAGAATACGGAGTTTGTCCAGTTGATGCTCTAGGTGTCGTACGATTTGCCCATAAGACAGATGGCAATTCTTCTACCCATTTTCCTTTTGCTCCTTTCAACCTCTTTCGGATTGAATTGATGATGACTTTGTTGCTCGACTCTGCTAACCCGTTAGATTGTGGATATCTCGGAGTTGAAGTGATTAATTTGATTCCTCGCTTTTCACAGAACGTACGAGTCTTATCACTTATAAATTGTGAGCCGTTGTCGCACATGATTTCAGCTGGTACCCCGAATCTATAAATGATGTTTTTCTGAATGAAAGATATGACTTCTTTATCTCGGACCTGTGAGAAAGCACCAGCTTCTATCCATTTCGAGAAGTAGTCGGTGAGTACGAGTAGATAGACTTTTTGTCCAGGGGCTGGAGGTAATTTTCCCACGATGTCCATTCCCCATCGCATGAAGGGCCATGGAACTAGAACAGAATGTAAAGGTTCAGATGGTCGATGGACCATGCTCGAATGTTTTTGACATGCGTCGCATCGTTGGACGTACGTTATGGCATCTTCTCGTAGAGTAGGCCAATAGTAACCTTGTCGTGAGATTCGACTAGCAAGACTTCTGCCCCCTGCGTGATTTCCACATTCTCCGTCGTGCATCTCTTGGAGAATTTGATTGATTTGTACTTTATTTGTAACGCATCGTAGAAGAAGTCCTGTCGTGGATCTTCGATAAAGTTGATCTTCAAAGATTGTGTATCTTGAAGCTTTCGATCTTGTTTTTCGAGCTTCCATTTTATCTTCAGGTAGTTGGTCGTGCTTGAGGTAGTTCCATATGTCGAGCGACCAATTGTAAATTTCCTCGTTCATCTGTACTTCATCGTTTACCGCAATTGTTGGTGTCGTGAGATGAAGTAATGGGATATTTTCCATGAACGGATCATGAAATGCAGATCCCAGATTGGCCAGTGCGTCCGCTTGCATATTTAGATCTCTTGGTATTTGCTCGATCAAGAACTGTTCAAATTGTGCGATTCGATCTTTAACGGCTTTGAGATAACTCATCATTTTTGAGTCTTTTACTTGAAAATCCCCATTTACTTGGTTTACGACCAATAAAGAATCGCTTCGAACGTGCAACTGTTTTGCCCCCAGTCTAAGAGCAATATCTAGTCCTGCGATCAAAGCTTCATATTCTGCTTCATTGTTTGTGGCTTTGAATTCGCATCGTACGGAGTATACTATATTTCCCCCTTGTGATGATTTTAAGACAACACCTAATCCACATCCTCGTACGTTCGAGGAACCATCAACGTAGAGTATCCAAGGCTGGTTGTCTGAAATCATCACAACTTCGTCGCACGTCGTGGGTTCCAATCCTGGAGAAAACTCTGCCACGAAATCTGCTAGTACTTGCGATTTGATGGCCGTCTTGGGTTTAAATTCAATGTCGAACCCACTGAGATAAATGCTCCATTTGGCTAGTCGTCCTGTCAGTTCTGGTTTTCGAAGCACCGTCTTGAGTGGATAATTGGTCACAACAATGATATGATGTGACTCGAAGTAATGCCTTAGCTTCTTTGCTGCCGTCATAAGACCTAGTAGCAATTTTTCCATTGATGTGTACCTGGTTTCTGCGTCGAGGAAAGATTTGCTGACATAATAGATTGGTTGTTGTCGTTGATCTTCTTCTCGCACAAGTACTGCACTTGTCGCATTTTTGCTCACTGCCAAGTACAACTGTAGACTTTCTCCTTCGACTGGTTTTGTCAGCAGTGGAGGTGATGTCATATATTGCTTCAGTTCTTGCAAAGCTTTCTCATGTTCGTCTGTCCATAAGAAGCCTTGATTCTTTCGTAGGACATTATAGAACAAATGGCATTTATCCGATGATCGTGAAATAAATCGGGTTAAAGCTGCCACTCGTCCTGTTAACTTCTGGACTTCTTTGACATTCCTTGGAGATTGTATCTCTACGATAGCTTTGACTTGTTCTGGACTTGCTTCGATTCCGCGTTGCGTGACCAAGTACCCCAAGAATTTTCCTGCTCGTACTCCGAAGGAACATTTTGTTGGATTGAGCTTCATTTTGTATTGTCGTAGGATATCGAAGGATTGCTTTAAATGTGCAACGTGATCGATCGAATGTTCTGATTTCACAAGCATGTCGTCGATATAAACTTCCATTGTTCGACCAAGATGTTCCTTGAACATCATGTTAACCAATCTTTGATATGTTGATCCTGCATTCTTGAGACCGAATGGCATAACTTTGTAACAGTATATGCCTTTATCGGTCATGAATGCAGTCTTCTCCTGGTCGTCCGTGTGCATCAATATTTGGTTGTATCCTGAATACGCGTCCATGAATGTCAACAATTCATGTCCTGCCGTCGCGTCGACCATGGCGTCGATATGAGGTAAAGGAAAAGGATCTTTTGGACAAGCTTTGTTTAGATCCGTGAAATCATTGCAGACTCGCCATTTTCCGTTCTTCTTTTGTACGACGACTACATTAGCCAACCATTCTGGATATTTGACTTCTCGGATCTTCCCTGTTTTAAGCAGATTGTCAACTTCATCGTTGATCACTTTATTTCTTTCAGGCGCGAACTTGCGACGTTTCTGCTTAATGGGTTTGAACGTAGGATCCACGTTCAATTTATGCGATATAATGCTTGGATCTATTCCGACCATATCTTCGTGCGACCATGCAAAACAGTCTGAATGTTCCTGCAAAAAAGATATAATCGTATTTTTTATGTCAGGGGGGAGCGAGGCTCCTACGAAGACTTTTCGATCAGGATGTTCAGGATCAAGGACGACTTCTTCTAGCCGAAGGTCGTCGTTCGATTTCCTCTCATCCTGGCTCTGTAATTGCTAGATGTCCTGCGACTTTGTCTTCATCGTAATCTTGTAACATTCTCGTGCGATTTTGTTCTCACTAGCAATCTCTTGAATTCCCCATGGAGAAGGAAATTTAATCTTCTGGTGGTATGTCGAAGGAATTGCTTTCATCTCGTGGATCCAGGGTCTTCCAAGAATAACATTGTAAGCTGATTGGCAGTCCACAACGTTGAACTTTGTTTGTTTGTTGATGCCTTTGGCGTAGACAGGCAAGATGATTTCTCCGAGAGTGTTCATCGGGTCTCCATTGAATCCAATCAGAGTAGTACTTCGTCGTACGATTTCTGACCGTTCGATTCCCATGACTTTAAGAGTATCTGCAAAAATAACGTTAGCCGAACTACCTCCATCAATCAATATTCTCTTAGTCGAACAGTTTCCGATTGTCAACTGTATGACTAGAGCGTCATGATGTTTATGATGGACCCCCTGTGTATCGTCTTGGTCGAACGTGATTGTCATTGCATCGAGCTCTTTTTCTGTCTTTGATTTGGCTTCTCCGGGGATAGGATGTTCGCTTGGACCATCTCGTGCATGTCGCTTTGCAGCTGAATATGTAAGTCCACAAACTTCTGATCCTCCAGTGATGCAGTTTATGACTTTTGTATGAACTGGTGACGCTGGTCGTCCTTGTTCTTCTGGGATGAGGCCTTTTAGATGCCCCTTAGATTTCAAATATGAAATCTCCTTCTTTAAACTGATGCATTCATCTGTCGTATGACCATGATCGTCATGGAAATCGCACCATCTGTTCTGATCTTTGTCTTTGCTTGGTTTATCTGATTTCTTCGGCCATCGTACGTTTGCATCAATCTTTCGTAGCGAATCCACCAAATCTTTCGTTGTACCTGCAAAATTGTAAGTAGATAACTCTGGATATCGTATTTTAACAGTACCTTTGCTTGGTCGAGTTTTCGACTCGTATCGAGGATTTCCAATCTTGTTTACTCTTTTATGCTTAAAGTCATGTTTTTGAGCACCAAGAGGTTTCTTTTCTGCGGAATGCTTTCGTCGGAAGAGAGCATCATCTTCTATTCTCATGAAAGCTAGTGTTCTAGCTCGTACGTCGTCGAAGTTTTCTGGTGGATATTTCGTTAATTCCAAATATAATCCAGAGGAATCTTCTAATCCACGCTTGTATGCCTCGATTGCTGTTTTCACGTCGCAATTTTTTATTTCAATCATTGCTGCATTGAATCTGTTGAAGTAGTCGCGGATTGTTTCTCCAGATTTCTGTACGATATAGTACAGGTCGCTGGTCTGCTTCTCCATCTTACGACTGCTAGCAAATTGTCGAGTGAATTGGTTCACCAATTCTGCAAATGATCCAATACTTTTTGGCTTTAGATTAATAAGCCATTGTAATGCTGCTCCTGTTAAAGTTGATCCAAAGCTTTTGCACATGCAGACTTCTTGATATTGCGCTGGTATAGGAACTGTCCACATAAGTTGCTTGTACTGTGCTATATGTTCGACCGGATCTGTGATTCCAGAATATTTTGTTGCGAAAGCTGGTATAGTATATTTCTTAGGAACGTCAACAAGAGCTAATTCATCAACGAACGGTGAAGCCTGAAATCCAGTTTTAGGTTCGACTTCGACGGGTACTGCTGCTCCGGGTAGCTTTGTGAGTAACGCGAACAATTTTTGGTTTTGTTCTTCCAGGGATTTCAGTCGTACGTTTAGAGGATCTTCAACGTTTATAGGGATCGTTGGAATACAGCTAGAAGAAATTCCGGTACTGGGTGGTATTGTCGTATGAATGGTGGAACTAGCAACTGTGGGTATATGACCGGGAATAGGAATTTGTTGGGAAAAAGGCTCGAACGTGAACATGGGTGCTCCTTGAGGCATAGAAGGTGGACCTCGAGGCATAGGTGGCGGGCCATGAGGTATTGGTGTTGGTAAAGATGGTCGTACGTTGTTGTATTGTTGGTTCACAGTTGAAAATGGCATTGAGGCATTGAACTGTGGTCGAAGCGGTGGTCTTAGATGTTGAGGAGGATATGGTGGAGGGATAGACATTGGGATTGTCATCGATGGTCCAGGTAGAGCTCGAAGACGTTGAATTTCGTTGTTAGCCTCTTGCAATTGTTGTTGGAGTGACGCTATGAATCCGTTATCCATTGTCCTGCGCAAATAGCTCAAAGAGAACTCAAAGAAAAGGTTAGTACTAAGGCGCACTTTTCACCGAATGAAATTTTTCTCAAAACGGAGCCCCACGGTGGGCGCCAAACTGTTTATGTAAAAAATTACACAACTCGATGTCGTAAGAAACTTGTGTGAGGCTTAACCGTCGAGAGAAAGAAATTACAATCAATGATAAGTGCGAGAAAGTAAAGTAAGACAAATAATTTGATGACGCAGGAAAAACCTCACGACGGAGGAAAAAACCTGCGGTCGACCTAAAAGATAAGTCGACAGAGCACTATGCTCACCAATCAGGGGTGATGTCCTTCAAGTATACAGCTTTGATCGTACGATTACAACTGAGAGAACTATGAAATCGAATGTAAATTACAGATGATTCTCTAGAATAATGATTATAGAACTTGTGAGCTTCGGATAGACTTCGTGTCCTGAAATACTGGCTTGATTCTTCTTATATAGTGGCTTGATAATAACGGTCCAACGGTACTGTGGCTTATTAATGATTGAATCGTAACCGTCCAACGTTATTGTCTTTAATTAATGCTCGAAGAGTAACTGTCCAACGGTATTGTTGAGAGTTAATGTCCAGATTGTAACTGCTGCGAGATTCTTGCTTGTAACGGTCGATCTTGATGCTGTCGAACGATACATAACTTACGACTTGTTCGATGTAGTGATGATCTTCAACAAGCATAGCATAGTACTCAATTTCCGATTTCCTCAAAGGTGGACAATTGTTAGATATGATAATCAGCTTACCTGCATCAAACATATAAACTTTGTATATTTATTCGTTAGTACTGTCGTACGATATTGTGGATATCGTTCGACTTATTCGATGTATATGTTCGATGTCTAATGGTCTTTGTTCGATGGTTCTTTTAGGTTTTGTCTCAGGACCTTATTTTAATACAGGATCAATGTTCTAACATTTGTTTTACGATTATATTTGGTCGTCGTGCGATTGTAGATTTTTACCCTAACAGGTATATGCTTTCACTCAAAAGTAATAAATTATTTTAGTCACTTTAAAAATAGTAAACATGTTTTGTCCCAAATCTCATAAAAGCCCTCGTTTCTTCCCCAAGATCTCCTCCTCGAGTGGAGTTCCATTTTTTCGGCCAAAACCACCAGATTTTGGCCAAAAAGAGGGATTGTCAGCCGAAAATTGACATATCCGCCCTAGAAATCTCCTTCCTGGGAAGGAGCTTTCGTGAATTGCAGACTTTGCAGTTTCGGTCCCTAAAACTTATTTGAAACAAAACACCTTTGGCCCCTGCAGTTTATCCGCCCCACACAAATCTGTCCCAGGCGGATTTAAAATATAAATTTGACCCTAGAACACGTGTTAGCATAGAGACAAATGTGTAGAAACCCTAACTTTTATCCTTCCTTTATGAATCAACCACCCCCTCATTTTTTTATCCATTACTTTAAAAATTACTCTCTTCCTCATTTTTTTAAAAATTACTTTTATTCTTCTTCATATCTTCTTCCTCGTTCCTTTGTTAATTGTAGGGACCAATGTTTATGTAATTTTATTGTTTTATTGAAAGAAGTCAAAAAAGAGAAGTCAAGATATTATTGTTACACGTAATTTTGTCGGTTCACCATCAAGAAAACTATTGAGGTTCACATTTGTTTCAAGGACCAAAATTTCAATTTTCACAAAATTCTCCCGAAGAGGAGTTTCCTGGGGCGGAAATAGTGTAGGGACCAAATAGTGACTTCTTTCAAAAATAACTCCCAAGGAGAAGCTTTCTCGGGCGGAATTGTGGAATTTGGCCGGAATATGACGGTTTTTGGCCGGAAAAAATTATCTCTTCTTAGGGAGGAGTTTTTGGGAAGGAGATGAGGGATATTTTGTGAATTTTTGAGAGATTAGGGTAAAAGATGTTAAACTATTTTTTAAATGACTAAGATAATTAATTACACAATATACTTTTTGATCCAAAAAATCTATTATTAAACCTTTAAGGTATTTAGCCTTTTTCTAGATAGTTTTTATATTCAAAAATAGGATTTCCTTATTAATAATTACATAATTCTATAGTTTTTATTTTATAAAAATTTAATTAAAAATTAATACCTTTAACTAGCATTAAAATATAGAAAAACGTTCGATTACAAAAAAATATTTGGTTGAGAATAGGAGAAGTAAAACAAAAGAGAGCACAACATGTATCCCTAATGTTTACTTATGGTATAAATAATGATGTTGATTTAGTATAAATAACAAACGTAAACGCAGATAAATATTTATGATAAATAATATACTAGTATAATACATAATACATGTTAAATTATTATTCATAATAAATAATACATATTAATCATTAATCATGAACTTTTTTTTTTCACTCTGGTTCACTGCTAAAAGTCAGTAACCTATCAATTGGAATCCATATATAGGGTAAAAGATCAACATATGGAAGAGGAGTAATAATGATTGACCATTTGACTGACTGGTATCTTGTCACTGCCATCCACAACCTTAAGTTTCACCCCATTCATTATTGTGCTTCCTTGGACAAAACCAATTTATGGTCCACCTTTTTCAATTTCTTGCATGTCATTTTTGCATAAGTTTGGTTCCTAGAGGTGTATCTAACTTGTCACGAAAAGTTATTGTATGTATTGAACTTCTATTTTTTTATTCTATGTATCAAACATATCAAAACTACCATTTAATGTATCTAACTTTATCAAAACCTACCACGAAAGTGTATCCAACTTGTCACAAAAGTGTATCCAACTTTTAACCAAATACATCAAATGGTAGGTTTTTATAAGTTTGATACATACAATGGAAAAAATCAAAGTCCAATACATACAATAACTTTTCATGACAAGTTGAATACACTCCCGTGAAGTAAACCCTTTTTGCATTTCTTTATTGTGTTATTGGCTTATTGCTAATTAAGTTAATTAAAATTTTATAGAGAAAATAATTAAAGTAGCCATTTGAATAAATCCAATTAACCTCTTACCCTTTCTCCCCCTCCGATTACAATTTTACCCACCGACCCGCTACCGGCGGCCGCTATCCGGCGACTTTTGGCCGCTCTCCGGCGAGAAAACGCATTCCGGCAAAAAAATAGTCGGGCCGCTCCAGGACCGACCATGAATAGTGGCCCAAGGCGGTCTGTGTGTGTATATATATATCCATATGTGTGTATATATATATATATATATGGAAGTGAATATATATATATATATAGCCATGGATACTCCACCCGCTCCCATGGCTGCCGCTCCCATGGCTTTTTGATGATTATATATATTCCATAAATAGCAATTCATTATACTCCACCCGTTTCCATGGCTGCCGCTATGCTTCCATGTGTGTGTATATATATATATATATCCATAGGGTATTCATTTTGGGTGCTATACTTCCATGGTTGCCGCTAAACACATAACCACCCGCTCCAAACCCACCCGCGAATAGCGGCCGCCGGTAGCGGGTCGGTGGATAAAATTGTAATCGGAGGGAGAGAAAGGGTAAGAGGTTAATTGGATTTATTCAAATGGCTAGCTTAATTATTTTCTCAATTTTATATTTATAACAATTGTATTTCTTGTTTGTAAAAATCTCTTATTGTAACAATTAAAACATATACAAATTCAGTTAAACCAAATACAAGACGAATTATGTTAGAATCTACTATGATGTTGTGATGCATTTAGTATATACTACAATGTACAAAAATAAATGATGATCTTTTTGACATACCGGATGGATCAATTGTCCTTCATTAATCTCGAGTCGAATTGAAAACAACAAAAAAACTGTTGGTCCCAAAGAGGTGACCTTCAAGCAAGGATAGTGTTTGCGATTATAGAAGGGGGGGGGGGTTGAATATAATCACACAAAATTTCACTTTTAAATTCTTGTTGTATTAACAATATGAATTTACAGATTGTTGCGGAAATAGAAAAGACAATAAGTCTAAACTAAACAATCTAAGCTTTCTTTCACTATGCACTAGAGTGAGAAGATGGAGAAAAGAAAGAAGATAGAGGGGATAAAGAAAGAAAGGATTCAGATATTTTAGGTTGAAGAAGAAGTGTGGAGAACATCTCTTCAAGTCCTATTTATACCCAATGCATTAAATGCATGCAGACTCACTTTTGTGTACGTGTCACAATGTAAGTGGTCATTTGTACTATTTACTATAAACAAATACTCTTTGCATGGTGTGCAAAAGAGGAAGTGTGTAAACAGTTGCCTTGAGGTCTGATAAGTACGGGGGGAACAGTAAAGAGACTGTCCTTATGTACTTTTGTGTCAGTAAAGTCGGATAATCCTTTTGTGCATTAGACTAAGACATTACACTAATCCTTCAGGATCAGGATACTGATCAGTGACTAGAGTCCTGAAACTGGTGCTGTTCAGGGTCACTTGTATCCTGATGAATCTTCAGGATGTCATACGATATTGAGCAGCCTGCTATCACTGAGTTCCGTCTTCAGATCACGAGCATGCTGTTCCTGTCATCAGCTAATTCTTCGACGTCGCTGATGGTTCTTTGAGTATGATCTTGATGTCTTCAAGAGGTCTTCACTTCAGTGGACAGGATCAGTAGACTGCAGAACAGACTCGTTCGTCTCCTGATCCTGATCCTGATTACTATAAAAATAAGTTACAGCATAAGTAACATGGAATAACACTGAACAGACTCAGTGATAATTCCTCAAGCTATAACAGAAGTAAAAACCTATTCACTAAGTAAAGATTCAGGATCATTATCATTTCATCAGATCTTAGGAGAGCTGGATCAACAAAAACCATGACCCAAAAGTTAATCCAAGAAATATAATGCATTAACCGTCCACATATAAGAATGTAGGAAGATGCACATGACAGTACAAACTTCTTAGTATACTTGTATTGTTTTTTTAAGAAGGTTGGAGTCTTACATTAATTGGACATAGATCATTAAACATGGCCAATAGCGTGTAGCTCAATTAGTAATCAGTGGGGATAATGTTTGTCCAAAATCGAATGCTCCCAGATTCGACCCCGAGGAGCTCATATAGCCACAACCGCTGAGTGAGTCAGGTATGTCTCTCACATTACGGAATTGACAGACGATTGTGAGGCATTAGGGTTGTCGGTATCAACCTTATTTGTCCAAAATAGATCATCAAACATGTATATATATATATATATATATAACCTAATATCTGTTTACAAGTGCTTTTTTAGAGAGATATTAAAAGGGATTTCACATAGTACTCTCACAGGTTCTATTGTAATCAAGTGCTTGGTTCTTTTCACTCCAGCCCTCAAGTTGAAACTCAAAATCACCGATCGAAAAGCAAAGATGGATGTGACAAATGCATGGAGGGGTTTTAGACTCACTATCCATCATCACAACCAAACACAATCCTCCTCTCACCAAATACACTTTTTGTTTATACCTTGTTAACTTTTAGCACCGTCCATCAATTTAACCAAACACCCACTACCCTTGTCTCCCTAGGTTTAATTCCAAATACTAAAAGATACTTATCTTTGTACAATTTTCCTCATTATCTTCGTTCGATTATTTTATATCACAACTCTGAAAAGGTTGTCGGAACACTACATGTGTGAAAAGATTCAACATGTAAGCAACTGTCAACGCTTTAATTGCTAGAAGAAAATGTTTTGTTTTAAGTTAAAAAGATGGAGGTCTTTTGTTTCTATATGTGTGACATGCTATGTCTTTTAAGTTCAAAAAATCTTATATGAGAATTGATTAGAAATCATATCAAACAGTATTTTATGTAATACACTAGAATTAAAATATTGTAAACCAATAATATGCCCTACACATACTCCATATGAGCATAAGCCTATTTATTTTCTTAAACCGCTTATGATATTCATATAATTCTTATCTTATTAAATATCTAACTTTAAACATTCAATATTTTATACTTTAAAGATATAACTCAAAATATATTGAGAATGAAACGAGCTATTGATTGGCGGGATAAAGATAATCCAAAAGCATCACCAAAGTTCAAGAAGAAGCTTTCCATAGAAGAAAATAGGTAGCCAAAGTTGAAAATGGGTAACTCCATTTGTCACCATCACTCAATATAGTACATATGCCCTAACTCACATAATTGGAAGGTCAAAATCAATCCCTATATATAACTTAAATTATTTGCTTATAATTCTTTGAGGAATGAAGTGGTTTAAATACTTATACTAATAATTATATATATATATATATATATATAGAGAGAGAGAGAGAGAGAGAGAGTGAATTTTTTGTGAATCATAATTTTGGTGTGAACTTGTGAACTTCGCCAAAAAGACGATCATATGTTAAAATTGGTTCATAAAATTGTTTAACATGATGAAATTATATTATATGATTCATTTTTTTGTTGAAATTGATTCATGTTTCGGTGTTTTTTTACGTAAAATCAAAAGGTTTTATACACTTTTCCATTCTTATGAAACTGTTTCATATATTTTGATGGAACGTTTTGATTTTTACGTGAAAAATACCGAAATATGAAACAATTTCATTAAAAAATGTTTCATATAACATACTTTCATTAAAAAAATGTTTCATATAACATAATTTCATTAAAAAATGTTTCATATAACATAATTTCATCATGTTAAACAATTTTATGGACCAATTTCATCATATAATCGTATTTTTGGCGAAATTCACAAGTTCACACCAAAGTTATGGTTAACAAAAGAAATTGACTCTCTCTCTCTCTCTCTCTCTATATATATATATATATATATATATATGTATGGCTAAGATCGGTTTGTAAAGTTGGTAAGAATTCCATGGTTTGTATTTGATACAACCCCATATAATATGTGTATTTCTGAATCAAATAAAAACATGAATTGAGGAGTAAGAAACAAGTTGTGATGTTAATTTATGTGATGATTAAATTATTATGTAGAGCTTCATTTAGTAATATATAAGAGTGCATTATCTAACTCCATATACAAATTGAAAACGTTTTTAAGCATTATTTGTTATATTGAGATAACCTAATTAACTAATAATCAGTAATATTTGTGAGGTAGATACATCTTATTTTTTTCGCACCCTTTATTTTGATATATTTAATTTTGACTTAAACCAAATAATATAACTCTAAAAAATTAAGAAAACGTTGCAAAAATCCTAGTATTTTATATGCCAAAATACAGTTATAAATATACAAAAAAGTTATTTACTTTTTAGTTTTTATTATAAATCTTTTTGAAAATTAAATTGAGATTGTTAGAAAATATTAATTTCTTATCCTTAAATAGAAAATTTCTTTTAAATAATAAACACGTGACGGCTGGGAGCCCATATGCGTATTTTTTTAATACCCATAAAAATAGAGAACGTTATCAACTGTAAAATTAAAGAAACAAACAAAAAACATTATCATCTAATCACGTTGGACTTAAAAAAAAGTAAGAAATATCTAGAACAAACATATCACAAGGCACATGTAACATTTTTTTGGAAGGGTCACAAATGTAACTTTGTTATGGATGTGTATATGTTGTATTATTAGAGTTTTAAAAGTTCAAATAAAAATTTTAGAAATAGTTCATTAAGAATTGTATATGGTTTTATGGCATATATATAAGTCTTTACATTTCAAATTTACAATTAATTATTGTATTCGTATAATGTTGTAAGCGCGTTTAAATATATGATAATTATTGAGTCGTACGAGTGTACTACAACGACAGAATACTTCATCATTACTTCTGACTAGAGAAATAAACATTATATCATTAGATGAATGATAGTATATATGAGAGCATAAGAGTTAAGCTGAGGAGCGTAAAAAGAGATTCGATCCATTGATCTGTTTTATTCTCAAACACATCCCATGAATTGCATTTAATAGGAATTGATTTGATGTATCTCATCCTAATATGTATTTAAAGGTGGAGTCTCCTTCTTACCCTTCTCATGATAGCTCCGCTTATCACTGGAACACAATCCTATATCACTAAAACTAAAATCGGTGTGAGAAAAGAAGTGAATGTGAGAAGTATAAGAAGAGATTTGAACCCTGATTACTTTTAATTAGTGTTGATTTGATTGTCTAGACTTTAGATTAACTCTCCAAATTACGCATGAAGTAGCTTAGAAGAGAATTTCTAGTTGATCTTCAACTAAGATTGATTCAATGACGAAGATCCCTTACAATTCTCAAATAGCTGCCATTTTTACTCGAAACCATCTCTCTCTCTCTCTCTCTCTCTCTCTCTCTCTCTCTCTCTCTCTCTCTTACACACACATGTGTAAGAGAGAGAGATAGAGAGAGAGTCAGGTTCATACGAGAACGATAACTAAATAAGAGAATAAGTAAATGGTTAAATCACATATGATTCATGCGAGATTGCGAACCACGTTACCCATACATGGCATTAACAATGTTAAGACAAAATCATGTATGATTTTACAAGTAAATTACCGTTTTCATGTTATTAGTTTTTGTTACTGTTTTGGTTTCAACCTTCTTATACATATATATACATATATGTGGTAATTAATGTAAAGAGGTACACAAGGAGTAAATGTTTTGCATGACAAGTGCTTTTTAGGGAAATAAAAGGTGATGCCAAGAAGTAAATCCATGGCATTTTTGTCCTTTTACGTTTGGACCCTTTCTTCGCATGGTAATTAGTGATTTGTCTTCATTTTGATAGAGATGTATGGAGACATCATACACCACTTGTTATAATGATTGGAGTCAAAAGTATGTAAAAGTACCCTAACTAAACTAGTCTTGATAATAGACATCAAATCAAGAGTAAAATACAATTGTAGTCCCTATAGTTTATTAAGAATTATGAATTTCATCTTTATGGTTTTTAAATTTTTGATTTTCGTTTCCATAATGGGTATGGATTATGGCACCCTCTCTACCCTATAAAATGACATTATTTCAAATTTGTAGGTAGTTTTAGCTATATATAAGTTAACCTTTTATTATAAAAGTCCGTGTTTCCAAACTTTTAAGCAGTTTTTTTATAATTATTAGCAGTTTTTTTTATAAACTTTTAAGCAGTTTTTTTTCAAATTTGTAGGTAGTTTTAACAACACCCTTCTAAAGGAAATAGTTGATTTAACTTGAGATAATTTTATGTCTAATATTTTATATTCTTTAGAAATTTTCGACTCCCCTTATTTTATATTCATTTACTTACGGTTACACAATCAATATTTAATTGTTCATTAGAAAGATTCTAAAAGAGAAGTTTAATATAGTTATATTTATGTTGAATGGAATGAAATGAACATAGCAAAATAATGGAATTAGTTTCTATATTACATTAATGTAAAAAAAATGTCATTTAAACAATTTGTTTATTTGGGATGCATTTTTCAATAATTAAACAGATAAATATAAATCTATAGTTTTACTTCTACTCACTAGATAATTCAGTAAAATCATTAAATAAATATCTTCAACAATAATAATGTTAATAAAATAAAAAACGATGATGAATTACTTAATTACATTCTAATTTTTAGAGAAAATGGTAAGTATTAAAAATTACAAAAAAAAAAGGAACAAAAAGGATTACCTCCTAAATTTTCATTTCATTTCACAAAATTGTTTGAAAAATCAAAAAAAAAAAAATAACCAAAAGGAAAGAATAATATCACTTGATATATGGGTATTATATAATTTTAAAGGCAAACAATGTATTTTCCTCTTAATTATCATAGTATTCAGTTACAGTTTATATTTTATTACAACATATCAAACACTATTTTCATCCTTGTGATTTGTTAAAAATTTTTATTCCCGTTTATATAGTTTTGAAATGGGTAAGGATCATTACACCCCCCTCTAGTCTATGAAATGACATAGTTTTAAAATTCTAGATAACTTTTGTCATTAATGAATTAACTTTATTGGTTAGGATCAACAATTTTCAAACTTCTATGTAGCTTTTGACTTTTATTATACCTATAGGGGGTATCATTAACAACACCCTTTCCTTTATTTCATTTTAAAACTTGAGTTCTTAAGATTAATTAGAGATGGCCATTACGATAGGTTACGACTCGATACTGGGACTGTCAGCCAACCGATTATGCAAGGACCGCTTGAGGACCGGTTATGAGCCCATCGGTTACGACCGGTTGGGGTATTCAGGTAAAACACGGGACTATTTATGGCCAATGCCCGGTCAAAGAATTGGTTAAGACTCGACCTGTCCTAATCTCTTTATAAATCATTTTTTTAAATATTGTCGTTGGGGAACATTGGGTAACGGTCATATGACCTTTTTTTCCATTTTTTGACCTTTTTTTTGTGTTCTATGCCCTCCCGTTGGTATAAATAAAATGTTTGAGGTTTTTGGTTAGATACCAAGTTACAAAATGCAAAACACGGTCACAATTCTCACATTCTGGCAATCTCGTTATCTTTCTACACGGAGGTTCCTACACTAAAGTTAGTTTTATAATTTTTTGTTAATCTAAAAAATAAAAATAAAAATAAAAATCGGTTGTCCCATGGACCAGTTTAGGGCCCGACTCATAATCGGTTAAGCTTAACGACTTAACATTAGTCGGTTAACCACTTTTAGATTCGAATTTTAATCGGCCTGGGACCAGTTAAGCCGGGACCATTCACCAGTATTACTGTTTCCGACCGGTTCACATGGGGACCGGTTAAGGTGTCCGACCGATGTCCATCTCTAAGCTTAATGATCCCCACTATATAAATACTATACTCAAAGTTGAAAAGCTATGTGAAATATGTTTCAAGTTTTTATTCTTTCCAAAATACCCTCCTTGTCTAAACCCTTTATATAACAGTACAACCATATGTTTATCTCTTATGTTTTTCACTCCAAAACTTCAAATCCTCAAAAAAATCATAGTGGAAAGAGTAGCAAAAATTGATGATGGGGGCTTGAATAACATAAGAAAAGATGTATTATATATTAAGATGGTACTGATAGAGTTTGTTGATTAATAGAAAAATGGTTGATTAACATTCTGCAGTCTTCAATAGCAAAGCCAAAGGTTACAAAGTATGGTTTTGAGTGTTTGAAATTTCCTAGCTAGAAAAAAATAGGTGCATAGAGTTGCATGAACCCGTGTTTTTGAAAGGGAGGAATATTTTGAGAATAAAACAATTTTTTGGAAAGTTTACATTAATCATATACTTTTAATATAGAGGCCTCATTGAGCATAGGATCCTAAATTCCTCCTATAATTGTTAAAATACACATCCAAACAACCCAAAAATTAATTTTTTTGCTAGAACTCAAACTCGTGAGGTATTTTCACCGGCTCTCGTATGAACTTGGTGGTGGATAACTGTTAGGAATTATGTGCAGAGTTGACAAACCAAGTGATTACGCATCCAATGTTACAAGACACTTGAGGGTCACACCTGTGAGGACCTATAAGTCGAACAAGTTAGATGAAACCCCGAAATGGAGAATTAGGATTTATAATAGTGTATTATAAATCAGTTGGGTAATTTCAGTCAGAATTACCAAAGTTGGAGGGTTATTAATTAATTAGGATATTATATATTTATTAGATAAATAAATATATAATAGTTAATTAATAAGTTTTATATATATTAGAAAAAATATATAATCGTAATTATCGTATGCAAATTCTTTTCCAGCTAATTAAAAGGAAAAAGGATTAGAGATAATTATAAAAAGGAAACTGAATCTTATACAAACTGTATTTTTCCTCCATATAAATAAGGCTTATGGGTTAAGGAAAAATAACAAGCTTTTCAGTTAGAAAATCAGTTTTTCAGTTTCCTCCCTTCTCCTCTCTCTCCACCAGCGCCGATCACCCCCCCCCCCCGGGTCGGATTCCAGTTTCGGTCATTCGGGTTTTCATACAGTTCTGCTAGAGGAACGTTCGCTGGTCGATCATTGGTGGATCTATTCTCAAGCAACCAGGTAAATTGATCTAAACCAAATTAATAGGATTAAAACTATAACGATTAAAGATCATTAGGCTAATAATGGGTTTTTAGTTTTTATCGCTTCCGCACGATTAGATCAGAAACAGCGTGTTTCTGATCGCGTAGGTTTTATCAGTTTGATTAACCTATGTGATTTAACAAACCAGTGAGGTTCGTTAAATCTGTACCAATCCTCGAGTCAGTTTGATCCGAGGATACCCACAAAACCCAACAATAACTACAATATGAAATCTGGAGTGGAGTCCGATTGAGGATTGGTTCTGTTTGGTGCAACAATGATGGAAGAACAAACATGGGAAAAATTGAGACAAGATGGTAAGACAGATTTATATTTAGATTCCAATTCAAAACTCTTGTATATTTTGTAATTACAATGTAGCATAGCTCTTTCACATGTATGGTGATCAAAATATAATAGTTAGCTAGAGTTTTCACATAGAAGCATGCAATGCCAAGTTTACTAATCATCATGGAACACGCATACTCATTTTTTTGCTCAAAAATTTGGTTGAAGTTGTAATATAGTGTAGGTTTTGTTGAACATTGAAAATTCGAATTGAGTTACATGAGTTCCAGCTATTATATGTCCATTGCATGTAGGGACGGACCTACTAATCCCCAAGTGGGGGGTGCTTTGGAGTGTGTGTGTTTTGTTTTTTTTTTTTTTGGTGGGGGGGGGGGGGGGGGGGGGGGGGGGGGGGGGGCTTATGCTCTTGCGCAACTTACGAATCCCTCCCCCCCTCCCAAAAAAAAAAAACTTAATTTCATAAGTAAAATTTTCTAAAGGCATGAAAGGTACACCGTTAATGAAATATGCTTTGGGATATTACAAAATACAACTCTCAACCAAAAAGCCCAAAAATGTTGATTGAGATCAACCAAAAAGCAAAAAAGTCTTCTGAAATCAACAAAAAAAAATTAAAAATTCCTGGTAGAATTAAGCTAAAAGCGATTTTGTCGACTTTTGGTCAATCTTAAAGATGCACCCGTATTGGGTTTATAATATTTTAGTGGGCCTTGTTTATTTTATGTGGGCTTTATTGTAAGGTTGTCGGTACCTCAGCCCACTCAACCCACAAAGCCACATCAGCTTACCCACAAACACACAATAAACCCACTCTGTCAAGTACCCACTCAACCGAATACCCAATACATATATTAAAATTAAAAGAAAAAGAAAAAAAGGAGAGTGTGTGAGAGGGAGAGAGATCGGTTTCTCCATTTTTCCCACAACCAACCGAGCCCGTCCGCCCCCGTACCGCAGCCCGCTCAAGCCCCAACACCCAAACCGCCCAAGCTCGTTTAGGCGCTAGCGATAGCCTAATAGATTGTTTCTTATAAACCCTTGTTTATATCGTTTAGGCGCGACCGACATTCTCATTTCTCAATCCGCTTGGCAAAAATCCTAAATCTTATCCTTCATTTCCTTACACCCTTTTCTTAGAGGTAGCATTGGGCCCTCGCCCAAAACCCATTTTCTGAAACCAAGCCCCAACCCAACTATGATTTTTAAATGGATATTTTGGGCTAACTTTTATGAATATAAAATAAATGTTTGAATCGATAGCTAATAGCTCAAAACTCAAAATAGAAACGAACTTTTCGTATTTTACAAACTCCATTTCTTGTAAAGAATAGAATAAAAAGTAAATAATGTTAAAGAATAAATTTATCTACATTTTTTAAACTTAATAAGGCATTCTACACATCTCATCTTAACTCCCACTCTTATACAATCCTTCATCTATAACATATTTATGTAGTATCTCAGAAATGATTATTCGAAATAGTAATCACTCAAAAAATTAAAGAAGGAAAAAAACTACTTCTCTGTACACATGAACCATGCAACTTCTCTATCGAGAGCAAAATTTCCTAGAACTGTTATAAATTTTTTGAGGTATCCTAAAATTCCAAAATCTCCCTTTCGAAGAAACCAGATTCTCTTCACACAAGAACTCCCACGAAAACCACTTCTCAATCATTCGATCGACATCATGTACAACCACGTTAGTCCCGTTTCCGCCTCTTGCCAGAGCACCCGCCATAAAAACCGAACCCATTCTTCCTGGGAACTCCGGTCCATCGCCGCCAGGTCCATCCACCACAATCACATCCCATTTCGTCTTCACCACATCCTCGGGCAGCCCCGTTAACGCGAGCTTGCATTTCGACATGATCGTCGTCATCCCGGCATGCGGATCGCAGCTCGGGTGCGATCTCGCGTGCTTTAGCAACTTGTACGCGTTCTTGGCGTAAGTTTTGTACTCGACTCTGTAAACCCACGTAGTGTTACCATCCCCTTTTGTTTTCTTTAGATTGTCGGGCCTATCTTCTAGGAAAACTGTGCTACCACCTCTGTTAACGGTCGGTAACTTCAGGTACTGCTCTTCAAGCCCGAAAACAAGAAGGTTGCAGGGGGATTTCTGAAGGATTATGTCGAACAGAAACCGTATCTCCTTTCGGCTCAGTACCGGGTTACGGATTGGCTTCAAATGGATGGTGGACGGAGCCATTGTGTTCAAAACGAGTCTTGTGGATGAAAAAGACGAAGAGGTAATAGCGACTTTGAGTACTCGGAGAAGGGAGAGTACCATTAACAAGAAAACAAGAGGCAGGATGATTTTCCTTTTGGTCAGTCCCATACTTTTGGCTCAATGGTACCCGGGTTACCGGTAAACCACAACTCAACTTCCTAAATAGTTTTACCGTATATAAATATTCTATACTTCAAATAGTGGAGGACTGGAACCGAAAAGGTCTTTTGGTGAACTCGGCATCCATGGAGGTGAGGGGTTCAGACATCATCAAACGTGAGGAACATGTATGAGTTTTGTCGTATATACTTCAAACAGTGGAGGATCAGCAGGGTGCCAACAATGGAGTTGTGGCATTTTTTGGTTTTTGAAGTTTCTTTCAAAAGAGGTAAATGGTTGTGGAAGGAATTGAAGGTGCTTATTGGAATCAAACTTGGCGTTTGTTAATCTGTTGGATTTATTAGGTGGAGTGGAGTGAAGATGAAGGGTGGGTTTTGCTTAGGTTATAAGCATGGTGAGGGTTGGGCATGATGTGCAGCAACTCACCCACCTGCAGATTGACTTCTAGAGTTCTAATGGGCCCCTCTATAGTTTTGGGAGTGTTTTTTAATGATGTACATTTTGAGTGCTTAATGATCTAAGGATTTGGGTATTTGAAGATGGAGGCGCGTTGAAAGGTGGTCTAAGGGCCCGCTTGTTAGCAGCTTAATGAGCTTAATTAATGGGACTCATAGCTTATTCGGTCAGCTATGCATAACTGTTTGGTAGTGGCTAATGATATAGAAAGTGGCTTATTCAGTAAGCTTTTAGAAAGAGCTTTATGCAGAAAGCTAAAGTTTTGTCCAAACCTGTCTTTCCTAATTATAAAACACGCTCTTTCCATCAATAAAAAAAACCCTCCTAAACAAAAACCTTTCCAATCTATAAGACAAATTAATCCACACACACAACTTTATTCATACAGAAATTCATGGAAAACCAATCAAACGACCCCTTAAAGCAGAACTCCCAGTGTTTTGGAGCTTCTCATCCCACTGGAGATTTTCTTTACTGTTATTTCAGGGCCTATTCAGCTACTTTCAAGCAGAACTCCCAGTGTTTTCAAGTGACTATTTAGCTATTTTCAAGCAATGCCAAACAAAGACAACAGACATTCAAAATTCAGAAATTCTCATTTTTATCGGTCTTAATACAAAGAGTGACAGAGAGATAAACGTATCATATGTCTGAGCAGTGGTTAAGCATATCAATATTCATGTTATTCTTACATCTGAGATTGCTATTCAGTTGCATGCATGCTTCAACCTCCATGCAGCCTGTAACAGATGTTTGGCACCAAGACTTCAGTCAACAACATTAGTATTGAACTTCAGGTGAAAATAGAATAACTGTTCCAGTAAGCAAGCATTTACACATTGTATGAATTAGTACAAAGATGTTAATAAATTTGCCAAACAGCAATTGTCCTGATGCAGAGATCACCTCTTAGGGTGTGTTTGGTAAAGAATTGTAGAGAATTGGAAATGGAAATGGGGAGAAATAGAAATGGGGTGGAGAATTGTAATCGATCTCTTGATTGGTATCATCAGAGAAATGAAACGGAGAAATGGTGGCTCATGTCGCCGCGCAGCAACTCTCGACGGTCGGTGAAGGCTTGTTATAGACGTACGTGATCGGCGGTAACCAAAGACACCCTAAGATGGGAAAAAAGGAAGGTAGATGGGAGTAATTGGTCATATCAAACTATTAAACTCAACAATTTTATTCTTTTACATGCACTCTTCTCCAAAGTCAGTTCCATCAATGTGCATAAGAATAAAAAATGCTACAAGGAACTACAAAGAGTCAAGTGTCCATTAGTTCACTTAGTTGTAGGAAGATTTTTACTTGTCTGCCGTGCATAGGATACATGACAAGGCAGAAGTCCGTTGCATCAGGAGAGATAAGGATGATTTGGTAATTATGCTTATGTTAACATTAAACTAACCATAAGAAAAGCAATTGAAATACCAAGCAGCCAGACAAAAAGGCTGATGGAGGAGGGACGCTATCAGCCTATCAGGCAATTGCCTTGCAAGTTAATAATGGAAAGTGGAAACAGCTAGAAAACTGATAATCGAAACCAGAAGAGCATAACTTTAACTAGGCTAAAAAGTACCTTTATAATGACTTTGCCAGCCTAAAAATCCCCAAATTTCCTATTTAATATCCCATTTTCAGTTTAGCTGTGAATGCAGATAAACTTAATCCTGTGATCAATGCACGATTTTCCCTTTCACCAGATGAATGATGCAAAACTAATGTTCTGATGATAGTGCATGTTCATCCTTCTGCATATAGCATTTCTTTTTTACGATTATGCGTGTTTACTAAAGCAGTCTCCACGGCCAATGTATCATATAATAACACCGAAAATAACAAATAAGGTTGACTGACCATTGAAGATGAAAACAAGCAAACTACACACAGTAATGTTTTCACGAAAATTCAGCACAGACTAACCATTGAAGATGAAAAACTCAATCCTAGCCTAACAAATAACCTCTCACATCATATTGCTACTTTCTAGAATGGTGATCATTTACGCAACCAATCATAATATCTCATTAGAAACGTACAAAGATGAAGTCTCGGACTAAAACATAATGATGCGAAATTAGCGATGGCATTATTTTGATGGTAATAGGTTCTAGCTAGCTCATCAGCCCATGTACAAATACTTCCTTCCCTAAACCTGGTCTTGGTCCACCGAGTCCCCCAAGATCGTTTGTATGAAGGTTATACTTAAAACTGGATCATTCTCCTACACCTTTAGAACCAATCCTGATAGTTTTTGAGTTAAAAACAGAGTAAACCGGAATCCAATGTCAAGCATCTACATCAGGCCTTGCATGCATTTGTGTAAATAAGTTATACACCTAGACTTTGTCACTTCGAATTCGAAGTGGTATTATTCCTTATTTCTGTGTTGCCTGCAAATCATGTGAACTGATATATTTTCCTTGCTTCTCACAAAAATCAATTTTGGTCATAAGACATCCTACTTTAACCTAATGCACATTTCATGAAAATTTCATCTCGGACACGATCACGATCACAGTGTTAGCTCTATATGCAATTGTGGATTGAAATGAACAAACAGACAGCAGAATTTCACACAGAATCAAGTAATTTTACACAAAACAGGCGAATGCAAGTAGAATTTCACACAAAAATCAAGTAATTCCGAAACAACAGATTATAATTCAGATGAAACACGAATAATTACCCTAACTAGCGCCAACGATGATGTTATTGATAGGAATGAAGATCAATTTAACGAAGAAACCGACGAATCCCATCACAACGAATCCAATCGCAGTACGAGACGCAACTTTCGTGAATTCTGTACCAAAATCATATATAAGAAACCTAAAAGTTAACTCAAACGGTAGGTCACAAGCAAGCAATCAATCAATCATATGCATTATATAATCACACAGATCGAATCCATAATACAGAGTAAAAGCAAAAATCGATCGAGATAATGAATGCATGCATACCTTTGCGATCAGGCTTATGGCATCGTTTCACAAGACGAGCACTGTCCTTAGCAAAATCTCTCAATGGATCGATGACTGAATCTATGGCGTCCATTGTTGAAGCTTCCAGAAGATTGCAAATGTGAAATGTGGAGGAGAGAAAGAAAGGGAGAAGAGTGATACTACTACTACTGGTAACATCCGACAGTTACCCGAAAAGAAAATGTTTATAATAGCACCAACACCCCCTAATCTATTCATAAATGGCAATTGTTGCCTTCGTGTTGTAATAAATGACAACAACAACCCTAAAAAAACCTACTTTAGTTTAACTTCTAATTTCATCATGGAAGTTTAAAACGTTTAAAAGAATATCTTTCTAAGTCAATTGTTATTTTTTATATTTAATCAGTAACAAAAAGATTAACAAAAATTATATATATATTTTTTTTTCAAAATTCGAATATTTTCTTGATAATTTTTATACTTTGATGATTATATTACAAGCTAGCTTATGGTCCATTGAAACATGTACCTAACTTGTAAGGTAATTTAAAAGTTAGCTTTTTTTTTACCAAACAATGTGGTAACCTTCTTTAAAATAACAAAAAGAGAAGCTTACATTGCATCATAAAAGAGGACTAAACTTATAAACCTTGCTATTATAAGCTAATTTATAAGCTAGCCTTTTTTTACCAAACAATGTCTTAATTTTTTGTTG
>CM058040.1:99173639-99191620 GCA_030169165.1 Centaurea solstitialis
AGATCTTAGATCCTGACATTTTTCTTTTAAATAACAAAAAGAGAAGTGGCATTATAAAGATGACTAAACTTACAACCTTGCTATTAGAGGACACATGATTGGTATTAGTAGACTAAACGTCTTGCTATTAGAGGACACGTGATTGGTATTAGTGGACTAAACGTCTTGCTATTAGAGGACACGTGATTGGTATTAGTGGACTAAACGTCTTGATCAGAGACCATCGTTCTTGTAAAGACTAAAATGCCCCCATGAAAATATGAAAGGAAAAGCACAAAAGTGATGGTTGGTGATGGTTTTTGAAGGGCTTTAGAGGCGGCAATTCATTAAGAATGCAAACAACATAAATGATATTGATAGCGATATAAAACAAAGTGTTTATGATAATAAAAATAAGGGCATTGATGTAATTTACATGGATTCTTTGAGATTTGCAAACTGGGCCTGATTCACATGTTTAAATATGCGTTACTTATATCAAATTTAAGTATCAAATGATCATATTATTCTATTTTGTTAAATTTTATATTTCAAAAATCTTGCATGAAAAGCAATATATATATATTTTAGGTTCTTCTTGTTAACTCCTTTCAGAAATTCGGTCTACACGATTTAATAATTACCAAAACCATGTTTTCACACCAACGGTACAATATAAAAAAATATGTTTTAATGGCATCCCTTCAATTAATTTCTACAATTAAGAAAATCATTTAATGTAAAATCTCACATTGATTTAAGAGTGAAACAAAGGTTTCCTTATAAGTGGGATTTGATACCTTCTTTATAAAAAAAAACGTTTTAATATAAGAGTCAAAGTTATGGACAAAGCAAACATGTACAATTAGTTTTAAAATTCACCTTTAAATCAAAAAAACTTACCAATTCGCCTAGCTAGATCGATCTTTCACCATCACTACAACTCTACAAGTACAGTACACAAGGTTTTCTTTGAGTAAATTACGTTTTTTTGGTACATATTGTTTGTTAAAAACTGTGAATTTCCTTCCTACCATTCCAAAATTGCAGTTTTAGACATGTGCGGATGTATGTTGTGGGAAAGGGGGTCAAATGACTCCCATATATTTTCAAAAACTATTATTATTTATATAACTTTTAGTTTTGATAAAAATAGAAATATTATCTTTGATACCCAAAAGTATGAACCAAAAATTCCAATATTCCATCCAATTTAGGCGCTGATTTGTTTTTCTTACTTATTTATTTATTTTTTATTTTTCATTAAAAGTTTTTATTGTTAAATTTTAACTACTAATTGTTAGGGTTGGATTTGTTAGTTGATGTTGAATTGTTGTTGCAAATATACTGTTAACGATTAGAGAAAATTATTTTTCTAGCCATTTGAAAATATCAACAAACCTAACTAACCTATCTCTCCCAACAATTCATGAAATAGCCACAATTTCCGCCTCACACCAAGTCGCCTCAGGCGACTTACCACTTTCCGGCGAAAAAACGACGATCCCGACCACTTTTCTATTTTCCGACCAAGAAATCATTGGAGTCGCCCCAGCCAAAGTCGCCGGAGGCGACTTCCGATTTGGGTTCTGATCCAACGAAGAAGAAGAAGAAGAAGAAGAAGAAGAAGAAGAGTGAAGAAGAAGAAGAAGATCTAAAATCGGAAAATGGGTTTAATAGGAAAAGTGAGAAAAGTGGCTCCACCACCGAGTCTCGATATTTATCAATCTGCATTCCTTATCCACACCACACCAACCAACCACCAACCAATTTGCATTCCGGCCACTTACAGGTTCTGATCCGATTTGGGTTCTGATCGGAAGTCGCCTCTGGCGAGTTTCGTCGGAAAGTGGGAAAAGTTGCCGGAATCGGCGTTTTTTCGCCGGAAACTCGTAAGTCGCCTGAGGCGACTTGTCCTGGGACGACTATGTGGGCTATTTCGTGAATTCTTGGGAGAGATGGGTTAGATGGGGTTGTTGCTATTTATCAATGGCTAGATAAATTAATTTCTCTAACGATTATAGTTAAATTGACCGAGTTCATCTCGAAAATTAATGCAAAGCTAGAGCTCGAATAACTTATCTAAAGTAAGGCTCGAGCTATCATAATTTTCCAATGTTTGAGCTCAATGATCGTTTAATAATTTTTAGTTTCACATCATACCAAATGTTCAAGCTTTGCAAACTCTTATGCTTTAGGTATCTAAACGATTTGGGTTAATCGGATTTCGATGTACTTGGTTCAATTGTATTCACTTATTCGCTTATCTATGCTTTTTTTCCGGAGTATCACTTTTTGTACTTTATTTTTGTTTTAAATTAAAAAATTAGTTAAGTCTAAGTTGAACGGTGTACATTGTTTATTTTTGCTTCTTTTCTTTTTAGATACATGTCCTTATTCGGTTTAGTTCTTGGTTATTGAGTAATTTAATGTCAAACAAACCAAATAAATGACCAAATAATAACTTTAAGTGAGGTAAATACGTAAAAAAAAGAGTATAAAATGTAAAAAGATAATCAAAACAGTCACATGCCTTGTAAATTATCCACGCCGTGGCGGCATGGCACGCATTTGGTTATCATGGCATGACTCATGCCTTACACATACATTATGGGGCTTAACGTGGTGTGGTAGACGCAGATTGCACCATAACACGTAATGATGTTTGTTTAGAATCTTAATTATGTAAATTAAATTCCGACCCCCTACAAAACTTTCTAGATCCGCCTCTGGTTTTAGACCATACGATTTGCAATTCATAGTTGTTTTTGTCCCTGAAGGTAAAGAACAATGAGAGGGAAACAACAATAAATTGTAAATCATTTTGGTCGAAAATAACAATAAATTGTATACCGCAATGATGAAAATAGTATTTCTAAAAGTACACAGACGAAAAAACATGATTTACTCTTTTCTTTTTTTGTAAATATTATGTCATAACTTATTGAGTTATATATAATATATATCTCCGAGTCACAACAAAACGTACCACTCCTTCAACATATAACAACTTGTTTAGCTTACATAAAGGCAACTTTAACTAACAAACAGACCTACACCTTCAAGTCTTCAAGCCATGCCTCCACTTGTTGCTGTGCGAATTATCTGAAACAAAGCTGGTAAAACCAACCACATAATCATCAGTAATCATAAACCACCAAAATCACAACAAAATAGACCATTTTCACTTGGCTGATATTTTGTTGTAGTGATATAATAAACCAAAGCAAACCAGCCAAAATAAAACTCAGTTGAAAGCAAGGCCTAGGGAGTGTGAGACGTAAGTAGACCTAACCCCTACCCCAACACAATAAAGCGGATGTTTCCATGAAGACCTCCTTCTTGTGTGTATGAATATGGTCTATATATCAACATGATAAAAATAATAATACAAGTACAAGTCAAGGGCATGACTGTTTATCCATGTTCATCATTATATCATATTACAGAAACTGGAAATCTGCATAAGCAAGTAGAGCAAGCGTAAGACGATATTCTTAAACTACCCTGCTGTGGATCAAGACGGCATTTCACGAGATAGGATAAACAATGACATTTAGCAAACCAAACCAGCATCAACACAACTTAACCGTCTCCTTGCAAAATGATGAGAGAAATCATATTTTCTTTGTTAATAAGAACTCCTCAACTATTCAATACCAATGCATTGTGCGTTTGGCATGCAGGTGAAAGGATTGTAGTGGGTTTTAGAATTTTAATTTGATACGGGTAGTTTAGTAATTTACCAGTTTGGTCTCATCTCCCTAATCTAATGTTGTGTCAAACATGAGACAACAACGTTTTGTACTGTCATGTCTTGTCCTGCATACCAAACGCAAACACCATCACCAACCGTCCTAACACAAGTCCGCACACTTTAACTATGGTTTTTAACTCGGCAAAAAGCCTCCTAAATGGTGAAAGGTAGGTGGTCCATATGTTGTGCATAAAAGCATTCAATATGCACCTTGTTTGAATAACTCGGTAAAAAGACACCTTGTTTGAATCAGATAACTATCGTTGGTGAGCGTAAAAGCATTCAATATGCAGTGAATACGTGTGTGCTATGATCTGAAATTCAAGTAGAACCCTTTGATACTGTAATCAGCACATGATTGAAACAATAAGAGGACGAAATTCTAAGGGGGCGCTTTTGGTTTGACAGAATTCTTTTGAGGTATTTTGATAGGATAAACATGCATTTTCATTCTAGACGATAAAACACCTGAAGTTTGAAATGCCTTTAATTTCATGATCAGCATGCAAATATAAGAAAATAAAAACAAAAAAAATGGAAAATTGTAGACAATGGAAAAACTTACAGGATCCTATCACAACGAAGATGAAGAAACCAAGCACTATAGGACCAACGGGATAAGAATCCTTCTTCTTTGTTGTTGTTTCAGGCACGGAACCACGCTTCTTGATGTTCTTCTCGAACTTCTCCACCTTTCTATCAGCTAAACGCTTTGATGTAGTCTATAGGTATCCCAGCACAAGATAAATCAGTTATCAAGCAGCAAGACAAATTCATCCATGAGAAAATAACTAAAGTACTTTGGCCTTAAGATACTAAAAAAGAGAAGTTTAACTATTAACTTATATGTTATTATCATCAATCAATAGCTCTTCGTGTTGAATCAGAGCTTTCAGATCTGTAAATCCAATGATTCGCATGTGAATTTCGGTCAAACATATAGGTAAAACCGATCTGATCTGTTCAGAAATTATGATTCTTTCAATATACCGTACGTTAGGGTTTTTTCTCCATATAATTCATTTATTTTCATGAGAAAGATTCTTGCTACAACTTATACTATATTCTAATTCACAAAAGAAGAAAGTTAAATTTTCTGTTTTAAATAGTCACAGGGAGTGACAACATAAATCAGCAATCTGTACCTTAACAAAGGTGAAGAGCAGAAAAGGCATGTATAATTTCAGGAGATAGAATGATACTAAAACAACTTAGCAGAGATATGGGACCAGTATACAATTTGAACTTTCTCCTTTTCGTGAATCAGAATATTGTATAAGTTGTAGCAAGAATCTTTCATACACAACCTGCTCTGTTATCAGCTTAATGAGCTTAACATGACTCACAACTTATTCGATAAGCTATATAACTGTTTAGTATTGGCTTAATGGTATAGAAAGTGGCTTATTTGTAGAGGCTTCTAGGCCCTCCCAACTCCTTCCATCTATGGTAATAATAAAACTCCCAAGATAAATCAATCCATACACATAGGACTTAATAGAAATAGCACTTTAAACATTTCCTTCATATTATCTCTTAATTATATGATTTATTACTCATCATACTTCATATAATCTGTATCATAACCGAATATACTCTATACAACAAGTCACATCATGAAATCCCTTGCGAATAAAAACTTTTAGGTCTTAAACTACCAACAAACCGAGCATCGAACATCGAATCTACATTTCAGAATATAAAATCTCACGAGATCAAGCGATTTACGAATGAATTGTATGCCAAATCGATGAAGAACATGAAAACCCTAACATACATTCAAAAATTCAAAATTCCGGAACAGATCGGCTTGGATTTCACCAGATCTGACCGAAATTCACATCGGAATTACGAATCGGAAAGCCTGATTCAACATGATGTTGTTACTGATTACACAGATGCAGAAGATCAAATGTGAAATTAAGGTTCGATTTGTACGATTGAGATATCAAAATTGTAATAAAATTAAACATGAGACAAGCTTAAGCGATTGATTGATTACCATTGTAGCTTGCAAAGATCTGATCTGAAAATATTGGATCGATTGAGAGAGAATTTTTCCAAGGGGAGTTATTTGGTTGTGTTCTGACCCGTTCAGAAACCAGCGCCTGCAATTTAGAGAAAACTTCAATATACACCTCCGTATATACGTACAGATATATCATACGACGACGTATCGGGAAAACTAGGTTACATATTTTAGTCCCTTGACTACTTTTTAATTGATACTTTTACTCTTTTTAAGAAAATTCATTTCCACTTTTGCTCCAAATTTGATTTTTTTTTTGGTGATAATCAAATCCACTCAACTAGCAACTGTTGATTAACTCCTTGGGTATAGTAGGTGAATATTAGAGACTGTTTAAAATTGTTGACCGTGGTGGCGTGTAAAGGTTTATCATTGTTACTTATCTTATCGTTGAGTATGATAATAACCAAGGATCTTATTTTTGAACTCAAGACCTTAGAATCATGTCAAGTAAGAGAAGCATAACAAGGATTGAGAACCTTTTTAATGATAAATGGTAAGTAAGAAGAAGTGTACTTGGTAATAATAGTTCATTTGATGGTTCAAAATATTACCTGATGGGATAAGCAAGGGTGGTAGTTCTTGTCGGTAAACATTTGGTAGATGAGCCTTTAGTTGTTATCTTTGAGACATATGATAGGTAGTCATCGTCTACATGATGCCTTACTATCACTGCAACTTGTTGTTCTTTTGAGGTTATAGCAAATACAAATATCTAGCTTATGTTGGCGGATTTGAATATGACGGTGGTCAATGGTTACTTCGGTTATTGAAGACGAGTTTGGATTGAAGATTGTTTTGTGGTTCTAGTGATTTGTAGGTTTTAAGACGTTAGTGAAACAGACAAATCATAACCATGGAGTGAGCTTAAAATGTTTATTTTTTAAATAGTTATTTTCAAATGATTTTATAATAAGTTCTTGAACGTTTTTATTAATTACAAAAGCAGGGGATAGGTGGACAATGTGAGCCTGAATATCAACACAGACTTCCAAATTTAACAAAAAGCAGTTACCAAGCCAAAAAATAAATTCTTAATATATATACAAAGGATAAGAGAAAATAAAAAACAAATATTTAACAAAAGATAAATAAAAACAAAATACCTAATTTATGTACATACTTTCATAAGATAGAGAGGGATTTGTTGTTGTTATACTTGCCATTTAACTCAAAAACTACCCAATACCACATCAGTTTTTCACTACTTACCCAAAACATAAGTTATATCCAACTCAATCTTACCCACACTTTTATTTTATTAAATAATTAATAGAAAATAAAGAAAAGAGAGATAGAGACAAAGAGGAGAGAGAAAAGGGATGGGGGATGGGGGTGGCGGGTGGGTGTTGTTGCCGGTCGGAGGGGGGATCCCGAGCACCACCAACCCGAAGAGGGCATGGCGTGTGTTCCCAAATTTACCCGAGCAAGTCGTCGCAGCTCACCCGATGCAAATGCAATCGGGTTCAGCATAACGTGTAGCCTTAGAGGGAAGCTTTATTATGTTGAAAGCCAAAAAATTTCAAACCCACCCTTTTCAATTAAAAAAACACTTCCATCCATCTAAGAAAAAACCATCCCGAACAAAAACAAAATTCAAATCTATATACATAGATTAGTCCCACATGACAACGAAACCAACTAAATAACCCCTAATTTTACCAAACACAACTACCTTATAGCTAAAAGCTAACTTATCAACCAACAACCAGCTTTTCAGCTAAAACAACATTAACAAAAAGAATAGAAAACATGAAGAGAATGGTCGTCAAATTCCAACTGCACATTGTTTGATCTTTAAAGGGTTGTTTTTATACACAAATCTCTAAAACTCTAACTGCATATCCAATCATCCAAACTAAGTTTTTTTTTTCTTTTTAAATCTTTTTAATCTCAATTACACTTTGTATAGCAACCCCCAACTGCATACCACCATAATTTGCAGGTATTACTATCATCATCATCTTCTTCTTCTTCACCATCCCATTACAATTAAAGAAACCCAACAGTCACATACCCATTTGCTGTTTAGCTGCAATCAAGAAACAAAAATGTTATCTTCTTTTTTATGTATAAAAATAACAAATCCTACAAGATTATGATCAAGATTCAATGGTCCTGGTGAAAATCACATAAAAACAAAACTAATCACACATGAATATGATCAAGATTCAAGGGTGGTCCGGTTGAAAAGCACACAAATTGTTAAGTATCATCTAAAACCCATGTTTATTTGTTCTTAAAGGTGCATTTGGTACACAAACAGGACATGATGGGATGATACCAAACAGGTAAGAGTAAGGTAGGTGGGTGGAAACTTGTGGAAGGTTATATATAGGCTTTTAAATGTGACATGGTTAGTTTAGTAACTTACCAAATCTCCCTATTTTTTATAAGTGGCACCAAAGACGACAAGTTTTTGCTCTGTCATGTCGTACCAAAAGTATCTATAACGCTCTCATGGATATTACGAAACAAGCAAGCAAGATACATGTAATTGGTATAGTGAACAGAAAAATGCATTGTGAATACCGATAGTTGGTTTACAGGTTCTCAAAATATTAACAACTTTGAGCTTTCCCCCACTCGTTTAATGCACCAAAAACAAGGGTAGAAAGTATCCATGGACCCATTCTTGCGAATGGGAGTTAATCCATTTCTTTAGCTCATAATTAACCAAAACACAAATGATTAGTTTCACAGTTAGAGCAATTCCATAGGGGAAAATCAAGATTTCACTATTAAAGCAACCCCATGAAGAAAAATCAAGAATGGTAGAACATAATTTCACATTTACAACAATTCCATACAGAAAAGACAAGATTTTTAGAGCAAAAATTAACTTTTACAACAAACCCATGAAAAAAATTCAAGAAATGTAGAACATAATTGCACATTTAGCACAATTCCATAAAGAAAGAAAAAAAGGACTTCTGGAACAAAATTTTTCACCTTTATAACAATGAACAATCCCATGAAGAAAAATCAAGATTGTAGAACATAATTTCACACTTAGAACAATCACATAGAGGAAAGTTAAGATTTTGTTAGAACAAATGAGGGAAACACATTCAAGAAACACAACTTTTGTTAATGAAACAAAAAATTATGAAGTATAACATTGTAGCTCACCAAACTTCAATTTTTGGTTATTTCACAAGAAAGATAGAAAAATGAAAACAATCCCAGAAAAGAATGGAGAATTTTAGAGCATAATTTCAAATTTAGAACAATCACCCAATGAAATTCAAGATTTTGTTAGAATAAAATCTTTATTTATTTTGCAATCGTTCTAAGTTTGAAATTATGCTTTAAAATTCTCCATTCTTTCTGGGATTGTTTTCATTTTTCTATCTTTCTGACAAAATGAACAAAATCTTAATTTATTTTGCTAAAAAGATTTAGAACAGCCCCATAGAGAAACAAGAAGATTATTGCAAGAACAAAAAATGACATACAAACATTAAAGAACATAAAACTATTGCTTAATGAATAAAACTCAAGAAGCTTAATCCAATAGCTATAAGAAAGAATCAATTTGCCAGAAAGATGAAGATTTAATACAGTCCCAAAATAAAAATAGAGAATTGTAGAGCATAACTTCACATTTACAACAATCACACAACAAAATTCAACATGTAAGAAACCCATAAACTTATTTTGTCAAAAAGAAGATTTTGAACAACCCCAAACAACTATAGTTTGTAGGAACAACAATGAGATACAAACATTCAAGAACATAAATTATTGTTCAAAAAATTAAAAAAATTCAAGAAGCTAAATCAAATAGCTATAAAGAAGATCCAAATTTTTGTATCATTTTGCCAGAAAGATGAAAATTTAAAACAATCCCAGAAAAAAAGAAAGAATTGTACAGCATAATTTCACATTTCCAACAATCACAATAAGAAAATTCAAGATTTTGTAAGAACCCCATAAATTATTTTGTAAAAAAGATGAAGCTTTCAAACAATCCCATAAAGAAACAACAAGATTTTGTAAAAAAATAACAATGAAATGCAAACATTCAAAACACAAATTATTGTTCAAAAAATTCAAGAAAATTGATCAAATAGCTATAAATAAATCAAATTTTGATCATTTGACCATACAAGACGAAAATTTAAAACAATCCCACAAAAATAAAGAATTTTCAAGCATAATTTCAAATTTAAAAACAATCACACAATGAAATTCAAGATTTTGTAACAACAAAATCATGATATATTTTATAATTGTTCTAAATTCTCAACTTATTTTTCTGGGATTGTTCTAAATCCTCATCTTTCTAGCATAATGAACAAAATCCAGACTTATTTTGTTGAAAAAGATGAAGATTTCAAGAACAAGAAAGATACAAGTACAACCATTCAAGAACACAAATCATTGTTCAAAATTTTAAATAAAAAAAATCAACAAAATCAATCAAATAGCTATAAAAAAAAAAAAAAAGATTCAAACTCCTTTTCTGGGATTGTTCCAAATTCTCATATTTCTAGCATAATAAACAAAATCTCCATTAATTTTGTTAAAAAAAGATGAGGATTTTGAACAACCCCATAAACAAAAAACAAGATTTTTGCTATAAAAAAAATAGCAATGAGATACAACCATTCAAGAAACACAAACCATTATTCAAAAACATCAAAAAGATTCAAACTTTGATACATAAACAAAAAAATTTGAGAATTGGGAATTGAGATGTAAAGATGTAAAAAGACAAACTTACCCTTGGCCATCAATCCCTCCTTGTCCACCACCACCACCACCACCGCTCCCTCCACTCCCATACGACCCATCATCTCCTCCCCCACCACCACCACCAGTCTGCCACACCGACTGCCACGCCTGCGACGGCGCCGCCCCATATAACCCCGCCGGATCCACCGCCGGCCTCCCCATCGTCACACCCCCACCACCACCCACCCCCATCGGCGGATAATAATACGGCACCCCACCCGCCACCACCCCACCACCACCACCAAACCCACCAACAACACCACCACCCTCCTCCTTAATCTCGTCCCTTGGCACAATGTCGACGAGGAAATCGAAAATGTCGGTCCGTGTGATGGCGGCGGCGATGTCGTTCTTCTGGAGGGTCCGTCGCTTGTTCTCCTCGGCGTGTAGCCATGACCGGATGGTGAGCTCCAGGATGAAGAGCTCGCATGCCTTGGCGAACAAGATGGGTGCCTCGGCGGAGATCATCCGTACGTCCTCATCGGCCTTCATGATCTTCTTGATCCGAGCCAAGGGGAGCTGGTGGTTCTTGAAATCGTTCACTTGTTCGATCTCTTGACGTTGGTAGTTCCAGAACATTTGGAGCTGTTGGTGTTGTTGTTGGAGGAGGTGTTGGTACGGTTGTTGTTGTTGTTGTGGTGGTGGTGGGAATGGTGACGGTGGTGGTGCTACGGCGGCGGCGGTTGGGGTGGTGGTGGTGGTGGAGGGTTGGTGGTTGGTGTTATCCATGGTTGGTTTGTGTTTCTTTCTCTCTCTCTAGAGCTATTGGTTTTTTTGTTTTTCTCTCTCTAGAAATATGAAAATGTTTGTTTTTTTGGTGAATTGGAGGGGAGGAGGATAAGGTGGGGTGTGATTGTGATATTGGTGTTTGTGTGTTGCTACTTGCTATTGGATGGGGATGAGGTTGGAGGTTAAGTTTGTTTTGGGTTATCCTAAGCACCTAGGGGGTCTATAGAAGGGTATTATTGTAATTTGAGTAAATTATGATTTTCGATTTGAAATTGTGGGTTTTTTATGGTTTGTAATTTATTTCTATGTTAGTCTATGAGGCTGAAGGATTGTTTATTAAACGGTTACTAATGTCATGTATATTATTGTTTGAGCATGATGAGGATCGAGAAGTTTATTCGGTAAGAGATAAGACAATGAGTTAAAGACCGAGACTCTTATCATGATAAGTGTAGGAAATGACTTTTACCTAGTAAAAGTTTACTAGATTTATAATACTTACCAACAATCCGTTTTTAAGACTTACACGATAAGGTAGTTAAGGGGATGTTTGTGATTGCTTATTAAAACTCTTTATTTGCTTATAATGGAGCCAACCACAAATAAGGAGTTCTGGATGTGTTTGATAAATGATCACTTATAATGGAGCCAACCAACAAATAAGAAGTTTTCTAAGAAGTCAAAATCGTTTAATTTTTTCAACCAACAATAAGAGATAAGCATAAGTTGTTTTAAATAAGCAATCTCAAACACCCCCTAAATGTGAATATGTTGTTGGTAAGGGCTTACTCAATAAGAATTTAGTAATTGGTTTCTAGTTCCTACTTTTAATTATGAGGGACTAAAGTAGAAATGAATTGTAAACCCAAATATGAAGAAAGTAATCAAACTAATAACAAAAATAACGACGAATTATAGAATATAAGGATGGAAATCATAATTTTAAAATATAGGGATGAAAATACAACATTTTAACAAAGTAATAAAATTTTCAAACAAACCAAACAAGGTAATTTCTAAAAACTTTTATATTTGGTAAAACTTTTATGTAAAATAGATAAAAATAGAATGGAATAAAAGTGGAACAAACTTGTTTTACACTTATATAGAGCAAGATGGAACACACTCATATTTTATCAATATAACTTCAAACTAAAACACATTTATCTTATAAAAATCAAATACGTCTTTCTACTTTTATTTAATTCATTTTTTTTAAATTTCATTATTATACTTTATACTCTGCATTCCACTTTGTTGTCCTAAAAATATTGCTTTTATTAAAACTAATATATTTTGATTAATTTATATAACTTAATAAATGTTAATAATTAAAAATAATATATAGAAACATACAACATAAAAATTGGAAAGTAACAAAAACTTGTTATTTGGGTGTTATTTTAATCGTCTTGACAAAAACATTCTAATTTTATATTTTGTTATAAAAAGATATGCATTTTATTACATGTTAATTAATACATAATTAATTAAAATATACAAACAACTCATTAAATATAATTTGGTCATATTTTATATGTTTTCGTTTGTCATGTCTAGTTTTTTTTTTTTTTTTGGAAGATCTAGTTTTTTTCTTACCAAATGTTTATTTATATCAAACCCATTCATAAAAAACAATCCCTAAAGAAAGAAAGTTATTTCTATAAATTATTTTGAAAACTTATATTATTCTTTCTATATGAAATAGGCTAAAGTTTAAAAACCAACATGTAAAAATTCTAAATTACCTTGAATATAATTAATATTTTAGTGAAGCAAATTAAATAAAAGCCATATATATTCATCATCTTTAATTTGATAACCATATATATAAGGGTAATTAAATGCAAAAGTTATAAATGTTACAATCCTACAAATGAGTATTTATGGAAATGATAATAGTTTATTATTAATAATTTTAACATTTATGGAAGATAATTAAAGTTTATTAATTATAATAAATGTTTTATATTTGAAAACAATCGGTATATTTATGAAATCAAATATTTGTTAGAGTATATCAACTGTTGATATTGATTTGTATAGTTTGTAACCTTATTAAGATTTTTATTTAACTCAGTCTCTCTCTATATATAGAATATATACATTCTCTAATTATGTAAACCTGGTTTTACCATATTACACAACATTTACATCTTAGGATACACATGAAATTTATAAAAATACAATGTTTCAAATCCTACTTGCAATAAAACTAAGAGTAAACTTCAATTTTGGTCCATGTGGCTTGACAAAAATCTCGGATTTGGTACCTAAAGTTCACTTAGTACAATTTAGCCATCACAATATGCAACTTTGATTGATTTTCATCCCCGATGCTAACACTTTCAATGGTACCTCAGTAGGACCGCCGTAAGGCACATCCACGTGCATAATTCATTTAGTACAAATTAGCCATCACGATATGCAACTTTGACTCATTTTCGTCCTTGATGCTAACATTGTCAATGGTACCTCCGTAGGACATCCGTTAGGCACATCTACATGCAGAGCACAATGGTAGTTTAGCCCTACCCTTCTTTTTAAATGAGTGCACTCTTTTATCTCTCTTTCTACTATCTTTTCCCTCCTTTATTTTCCTTCTGAAACCTTCGAAGCTTCCATAAAACAACAATGGTGATCAACAACAGTCTCTTGTGCAGCATGATCACCTCAATGATCAAGAGTCTCTTGTGCAACATAATCACTTAAATGATCAACAATCTCTTGTGTAATAGTCTTTTATGGTACAGTCTCTTGTGGTACATGATCACTTATTTCAGTCTCTTGTGTTGTTCTTGACCTTCACTCCCTATCTCTATTTCAGTCCACCCTAGTAGTAATTGTTTTTTTACACGAGGAACTACCAACCTTTTTGGTCACTAACCTTTTAACTCTCCTTAATTCAGGTGGTTCCTCACTAATAAGTTTATCAACGACAACCTTTATGCAAGTATTTAAACTTGTCCTTCAATGCTTTATATAAACCTTAGTCACTTTGTATCTAGTAGTATACTTCAACAAAGCTATCACATTTCCATCATTTCCAAGGGCTTGGAGGCCATAATCTAGAACACTTTCTTGGATCAAAAAATGGTTCGACATTGGATGCACACTAGCATACCCTAGCTCCTTAATCATAGTATCAAGTTCATGGATACTAAACTCATCACAATCAACAATATCAACGAAGTTCACTTTACAATTTAAATATTTCATTCCTGGACGTTGGTAAACATCACACGATGATTGATTTTGATGGATATCAAATAGGACGGTTTTCTACAAAATTTTGAACGAAAATAAAACTTATTACTTAAAACAAAAAGATGTTAAACCCTGAAATTTAATGCAAAACATGAACATTTGCTTACCATAAACATAATACGAATCAAAATCTTCATAAACTTTACGTATTTACTGCATTGTTGGACTCATATGAAAGCTTTTGTGATGAACTTAAAAACAATTGGTGGGGAAGATGAATGAGCAAACCAGGGTTTTAAGTTTAATCACTCATTTAAAAAGAGGGGCAGGGCTAAAATGACAAAATTACCTTCGTTTATCCTACACGTGGGGTGTGCCTAAGACATGTCCCATTGACGGTGTTAGCACCAGGGAGAAAAATTAGTCTCAGAATTACATACTGTGATGGCTAAATTGTATTAAATGAATTCTAGGAACCAAAACCAAGATTTTTGTCAAACCACAAGGAGTAAAGTTGAAATTCACTCTAAAACTAATAATTAAAGAAAAAGGTCTTACGCTCTCTTATAGCTACACATATCCATAAAATAAATAAGGTGGAAAAGAACAAAATGAAGATCTATTCCAATGGTCAAGAGTGTATAATATACATAGAGTTTTGTATTTATTTGGATATTTAAAATCTATTTTTACTTTATTTAAGTTTTTGTTTAAATTAGCAAAAAGATAAAATATTAGAAAAACTTTATTTTAAACTAAACTTAACAATAAAAGTTAACGGTTGTTAGGAGATTGGACGAAGTGAGTGGCAAATTTGTTAGCTTTAAACGAAAATTGTTGTAAGCCATGAGTACCACCAAGCTCCCATACCCTCACGCCATCTTAGCACCACATCAGTTTTTCTCATCCTATCCTTTGAACCCTCATGTAAAATAGCACCAACATTTCATATCCCCATACCCTCTAATTTTATTTTATTTTAAGAGAGAGAGAGAGAGAGAGGTGGGTTCGACGGGTTTGAAAACCCTCATCCCTACCTGCAGGGTACTACCCGCCCTACCTATACCACCAAGCCCGCCTACCCGCTGACATTTCCCCCTACGCGCTCCCTTATCCGCTATGTGGTATGCACAACCTAAGGCTGCACACAGCCAACCTCCCAACCCTCCCAACCCTCCCACTTTTTAATGTCACATCAGCTGACACATCAGCTTTTTCCAACCCTCTTTTACCCTCCATAACCCTCTACAACTTTTACCAACCTCCCAACCCTCTCACACACAACACACACACAACAAACACACACCACAAGCGGCTTCTACTACCCGTATCAGCCTCAGCCCGCAGGCACACAAAAGTGTGCAGCCAACCCAATTGAAGCGGCGGGTAAAATGGAAGCGAACGGGTGAAGCCCGCTCCTACCCTCCCTACCGCTTCGTGTAGCCTAAGTAAAAAACTTTAGGAACCAAACGTCCAAACGTGAACTTTACTCAAGATTTAATTATATATTATATTAAATTATATTAATTTAAAAAAGGTATCTTTTATTTGCAAAAGACAAGTGATGGGCCCTCCAACAACTGAAATGGATGCCTCTTGTTGAAATGCTTATAAAAAGCAGTAGTAGTCAATTTTCATAATCCAACATGAATGGCTTTCCTGCGCCATATTATCTATTTCCAATTATTTAATAAAATTATTCCTTCTTCCATCCAATAAATGCAAAATATATTAAATTTTGGTTTTTATAAATATATAAATTTACTTTTTATTTTATAAATTGGTGTGTTTCCAATATTTAGGGACCTAAAATCAAAGTTAAACCAAATAAATTTGATATATCTAACCAAATAATAAGATCCGAAAGTAAGATAGTAAGCAGGTATTCCCCTTTCTCAAAAGAAAATATGTTATTTCTAAAAAGACTTTAATTTATAAAAGATCTCGAAAGCATAACTATAAAGCAAACATTTTTTCGAAACACAATCCCCCAAATTCCCCTAAGACGCTCCTTAGAACCAAAACCATCCACAAGACGCTCCTAGCCTAAATGCACAATATCTCAAAGCCCGACAAGCTAATGTGCACCTCTACCGAAACAATCCTATGGACTTAGCTCCACAACGAACCAAACCGAAACAACTGAGCCCTGTATTCCCACCTGAGGGCGGGGTCCGCCTCCAAGGGGTAATTATAGGCCTGACCTCCACCCTATAGGGTAAAATGGTTTTATCTATAAAGACCGTTGGTTTTCAAAAAACACATACACAAAAGAAAGCTTAAGCCCGAACCAAAATAATTAACCAGTGTATCCACATGAGGGTGGAGACTGGAGATCCACAAAGAAAGGGGAGGGGAGGGGGGGGGGGGGGGGGGGGGGGGGGGGGGGGGGGGGGGGCGCTTAACCTTTTGTCTCTGAAAAGGTTCAATGACCCCTGTTCCTTAGGCAACTGCTTAAAGTTACGCAAAATATGAGCAATCCTAGGAACCAAGTCAGATCAACAATGATTCGACCTTTGGCTAAAAACAAGACGATGTGGTTTTCACGAGGGGGAGGCACAAAAAGAAAACGCACACCATAGGTTCAATTCAATAGTGTTTGATGTATGCAAATCTAACTTCTTTCTATCGGAGGTAGGATTAGATGTACACAGACTTCACCTCTACCAAAAATAGGTCTACAGGGGTAAGATGTACCTGACCTCTACCTCAATAGATTGAGTGGATCTTCTAGGTAAGACCACCGACTTGTGACAAGCGTGTGAAAGAAAGACATGTTTGCAAAAAATTGAAAAAATGGGTATAATGTTAAGGTGTTCTTGCTTCATCTTCCATTTCTTTTCGAAAAGTTGACTCTAATTGTTGTAAAGAGAGAGAAAAAAAAACCAATCAAATAGATTCAAGAAAATGAGCTCGTGCTTTTTCTCAAAACCAAATCGACCAATATATTTACCCCCAAGGTTAGGGTCTAAGGGGTAAGATGTCCCACAAAACAAAGTGGTTGTTTCCCATAATACCCCCAGCTTGCAATTTTTCTCCAGCAAATCGAGAAGGAAAAAATCCCAATTCAAACCAAATAGACAAATCACGTGCAGAATCGTAAATCTAATACCAAACCAAACACACCCAATAATAAATCCCATATATCTAGTAGGGTCTGGGGAGAGGGTAGAATTTATGCAGCTTACTTCTAATCAAGGGGTAGAGAAATTGTTTCCATAAAGACCCTCGACTTACCAAAGGGATTTTGGCCTAGTGGTATCGGAGTCTTTTGTCCCCTATGAGGTCATGGGTTCAAACCTCACCAAAGGTAAGGAGGGTGTGTGAGTTTACTTGTTGTATTTGCCGTATATAGATACACTTCAAAGAAAGAAAGACCATCGACTTATAAAATATTCAAAAAAAGGCAAGTTAGAGGTGAGAGTGTGTGCAATTAAACAACTGATACTAGAAACAGACAAGCCAGAAGGAGCAAGCGTGACGAAAATAGGCTAAATACCTACAGTTGTTTGTAAAAGGTCTAAAATAACTCTCAGGCCA